>BPTQ01000008.1:112943427-113152717 GCA_019973895.1 Chrysanthemum seticuspe | reverse complement strand
TTTACGTAGGGTTCCCTGTGAGAATGAAACAAGCTTCTGTTGAGAGAAACTTGAGTGGTTAAGAAGGTTTAGTGCATGTGTCACTGGGTCCATGACGACTTTTAATCTTCAATACCGGTGTCATCTAGTGACAACCAGTAGCATATGAATTGAACCCGGTGTCTGCCCTAAGTTGAATAATTTGGAGGGCTATTTCTTTTCACCATTTTCTTTGCATTTCTTTTTAATTCTTCAACTCCTTCTTTCTCCGATTCTCATTTTCTCCATTTTTATAATCATACCTAAAGACTTCTAATTCTAACTATTGGTAGTGTCCTTGGGTAGATCCCTCCAGCTCTGGCGGATCATAGGACGGTTATTCCTAACCTTAATCACCTTATAACTCCATTGCCATAAAACCATTTTTCATGAAAATCTCTCGAAGTGTTTGTGAATGAAAAACATGTTTGAACACTTCAAGAGTTTTATATTTTAAAAAATACTCCCCCTCCACATGTGCTTAAGAGTTTTGACAGAAATCTACACAGTGAGGAAAGAGCGCGCACTTTTTGAATTGATCAACTCAAGATAGACAATCCCTTGCGAGACACGATTACGTTGCATAGTTAAAGAGATACATTGTCAGCTTTTAGGTGACAACTGGCTCTTATAACTACCTTGAAGATGTGGACAACCCCAAAAGGTTGTCAAACCGGTCAAAGTTCATGTCTATCAGGAGCTTCTCGAATGGGTACAATTTACTTAGATGAGTCTTGGAAGACAAATCTTTTCAATGTATGACTGTTCAGATCCCATCAATTCGTGGGTTGAAGTCTTTTCGCACGAGGATTCGATAGCAAAACACAACATATTTCTTATCACATAATTTTCTCCCCCTAAAAAATGGCATATAAATGTTATTTTTGAAGAAATGTTGAGAATAAATATGACCATTTTGAGTTTTGTGGGAAGATTACACAAAGAACAGTTTGTAAACAAGTTTTAAATCAAATACTCCCCTCAACAAGTGATATAAACGGTTGAGGTTTTGAAAATCATAAGGGGAAGTACTTGTTCTTTTGAGTAAAACCATTGAAAAATGAAAGGTTTGATAAGTTTTACTCAAAAGTAAGAAGCTTTCGCTCCTTTTATAAGGATTGTGGCACTGAAGCGTACCACAGGGTCCTTTATTTACAAGAACAGGTTGTACACTGTTATGTGTGCACAAGCCATAGTCATATATAATCACACATCCAAATAAATATGAAATTGAAATAGATTAAGGGGTACCAGGAATTTCAGGTAGGTCAACAAGAATTCCAGGAATGCGAACTGGTCGTTGATAGCCTGTGAGATTAATGCGTTGACCACCACCGATGAAACTCTCCAAAGTTCTGAACTGGTCCCTTCGAAACAACCTTTCATCAATCATCTTGATGATTCTCTTTACATCCCGTCTTTCCTTAGAAGTCCATCTGGTTGGTGACCCAATGCCTTGTTGAATCGCCTTTAACCGGTATTGTAGGATCTTTATATTATTGTGTTTGAAGATTCGGGTGGTCTTGGATGATCAAAATACATGGTAGCCATTAGAGAGAGAAAGTAGAGAGATGGGTGTTTTTCTTGCTAGAGACTTGGTATACAAAAGTATGGAATATTAGATTGAAAGCACCACCCCTTCCATGGATGGAAGGGGTATTTATAGTTACAATGAAACAGTCCTCCTATCGGACTGTGGATCAGGGATACAGTGGGTAAAGACCCGTCCTTCCTCCACGGTGTTACACTACGCTAAACTACGCTACTAAATAATAAATAAACCACTAATTAACGTGACTAACGACAAGTCTACGAGCTAACTTAAGCTAGATAACATTTGGGGTGACCGACTCTTCACTATGGAATTTTCTAATTCCTAACAATCTCCCCCTAAGGGAGGTCACCCCATATTTTACATTTTGAATCCTAGCATTCTATTCTTGACATTGTTCTTGAGCTCGTAGACTTCAATTCTTCAATTCCGCAATCTTTGTGCTTTTGTAGTGCAACTTCAAAGTCCGAGTGCTTTGTACTTTCAGTGGAGGTCTTTGAACTGATCCACATCTTTGATGATCTTCGATCTTTCTTTGAGATCATCAGCCACAGCAAATCTCTCTGGATCATCCATAGTTGTGTTGCCTTCATGTGATGTTGTGACTTTCGGACCGACATGCTCACACTTTTGAATCATGACATCTTTCCATCAGAGTAGCGGAAGCTTTACTGGTTCATGATATTTGCAGCAGCGTAGCAGAAGCATAATATAAAAATATCAGAACCAGGTTATGTAGATATGCACCAGTCATGATTTCTTCAATTAAGTGTGGATGCTGTGAGCATGCGGCTTTGGATTGACTCCTCAATTCTGATCAGCTGCAATCGTCGGGGTGTACCTGCATACGACAGTTAGCAATAAAACACACGAAAGTGTCTTTGATCACTTTCGCTGAATTGAGGTACACGGCCCACGGTTCCCCGTTGATCAGTATAAATACTGCCTGTGATCAGGTAGGATTCCTAAGAATCTCCTTGACAGGGTTTCGCAGCTGTTCTAGCTGTTCTCAAACCGGAACGTCTCAAAGAAGACAACACACGGAGTGAGTGAACCAGCGAATTGAGATTCACTGATTGATGAAAAATGATTTGAAAAACAATCGCGTATTGCTTGAAGAAAGAGTTTTGCAATACGACGAAGGTTTTATGAGAAAGATCAATTTTCAATCAAAATACTTTTTGTATTAGAGAATGAGTACACATTCGACGTGCTAGCGAAAAGAAGAGATTCGCACATCGAACGGTTTTTCTAAAAGTATTTTTCAATCAGAGATACTTTTGAATTTGAAATGAATACACATTAGACGTGCTAGAGAAAAGAAGGTTTGCACATCGAACGGTTTTTCCAAAAGTATACGTCAATTCCATTCCTGGACCAAGGTTGATTCAATAATGAATCGCCCCATCGTTTCTATCCAGTTGTCACAAGCTTGATCTTTTGCAAGATTTCACATGTCACCCACCAAGAGCTTGTTTGATGTTGGCTCTAGAAGGATTTCCATCTTCATTGTGAATATTTTTACATATCACTCGGATGTTCTGGCAATACCACAAGGATAATGCGTAGGACTCTTAATATATACTTACTTTCCACATTGTGTGAAAAAGAAAGTCTTCAAGAATTTAGTGTCCTAACGAGATATTGTGGATGATCTCTTGGCTCTAGACTCAGTAGTGCACTTTTGGTTCCTGTGCCGGAGACTAGGGAGAGGGTCTCCTTCTTCAATATCAACAATCTCTAAGAGAAAGTCGATAGATTATGTCGGTTCCCCGTGAGAATGAAACAAGCCATTTTAAGAGGAACTTGAGTGGCTTGGGAAGTATAGTGCAGTGCGTCACTGGGTCCATGACGTCTTGTCTTCAATACCAGTGTTACCTTAGTAACAACCAGTAGCATATGTATTGAACCCGGTTTCTGCCCTAAGGTTGAATTGATGGAGGGCTATTTCTTTTCACCCCTTTTCACATTCAGTTCTTTTTCATTCTTCAACCCCTTCAGTGCTTATCGAGACTTCATTACTAGAACCTTGTTGGGTTTATTCCAGTTCTAGCTCTGTCTCAGTCGGCACTCTTCCCTTTTCTCATTTTTCTCCTTTTTTTTTCATCATACCTAAGGACTCTACACTATCTAGTGGATTGTCCCTGGGTAGATCCCTCCGGTTCTGGCGGGATCGTGGGAACAAATACCTAACCTAACCATCCTTATAACACCATGCATAAAGTAAATTTGGTCGGTCTTTTGGTATTGTTCTTTCCTTCTCGAAACCAATTGAAAAATCATTTGGAAAACCAATCAAGGTACTTGTGATATAAAATCAAAACAATTTGTACCTTAATTGTTTTTGATCATTTAGAAAACCTCCCCCTCAACATGTGCGTATGATTTAGAAATTGTTTAGCACAAGGAGGCAAGAGGACTTTGAAATATTTTCTTTGATCACAATTTTCATACGAAAAAGCCATTTGATTTTCTTGGTAAAATTCTCCCCCTCAATATGTGCATAGGATAAGAGAAATCATTTTAACACATAGAGGCAAGAGTTCTTTTGAAGCACATCCACGAACACAAAATCCATTAAGAAAACCAATTGAAAACACAATCAAGGTACTTTATAATCTCTTTTAAAAAACTTTTGTACCTCGATGGTTTTGCTCCCCCTCAATATGTGCTTCGAGATTCGAAAGCGTTTAGCACATATGAGAGAGCAGCCTGCATGACTGAATCAAAACGATCAACTTTTATCAAATTTTATAATTAAATCACAAATTCTCCCCCGATCAAAAATATCAAATCCTTTGAGATTTTGGATCCCAAGTGATTTATATATGTTTAGAAAATATGGGTGAATATGTGGCCTGGTTTAAATACTCATCATGTTTTTGGATAAATCCTCCTCCTCAACATGTGCATTATGTATATTAAAATCGTTTGGCACATGGAGGCAGGAGTGCCTATAAAGGACTAAAACCAATTCCATTTAAACAGATAAGAGATTTAAATCACGATCTTTCCCGCGATCAAAATTTCAAACCATTTGAGATTTGTGATCCCAATAGATTTAAATCATTTAGAAAATTTTGGGGAAAGACGTGGCAAGATTTAACTTTGAAAGATGACAGATAAGAACCATTTTAAGACATTAAAGATTGTTAGTGTCAGGTATGATAGTTTTTAAGAGATCTTTTAAGTAAAACAAAATAATTTCACAATCAAACAAGAACAGAAAAAATTTCATTTTGAAAGACCTTGATTCTAAAGAAAAAAATCATACCATGACATAACATTAAATCTTTAGATCACCACTTATTTTGTACAATCCGGACTTTTATGAAGCAATATTGTTTGAAAATAATTTATTTTAAATCACTCTCCCCCTCAATCCATGACAGAAGTCAATAATTGAGTGACTTAGGTTTTAATAACAAGAAGTCCGGTGATTTTCAAAAAATTAGTCCAATATATTTTCAAAACAATATTTTCCATTTTCAAAACAATTTAATCAAATTATTCAAAATTGTTTAAAAATGGTATCCTGCACAAAGATACGTTAGGTGGTTGAGAAGCTTCTGTTGTTGTTGCTGTAGGGTTTGGAAGAAAAACCGTCTGCTGATGCAGTGAGACTTCTTCTTACGTTGCATTTTGAATGCCAACTGAGGTCAAATTAAGCTCTGTTTCTTCAATCACTTAGAAGAAAACCATCTGCTGATGCAGTGGGACCTCTTATGTTGCATTTATGCCAACTCTCCATAGAAGTCCAATTAAGCTCCGTTTCTTCATTTGTCAACCCAAGATATAGTTACCCTTTCCTTTCGGCATCCAATCATATTAATCTGTGGGATCCGGATCGGGAACATTCTTATAACCAATATACCTGCATACGTTAGTGAACACACATACAGATATATGGTGGTCGACATCACCCAAACAGTAATCGACTAATAAAAGTCTATGCAACATATCAATCAGATCATTTAAATGTATGGGAAAAATGTGTTCATCAAACTCTAATTATCTAATCCTAGCAATCATATCCTTGGCACCTAGTCCTTCAACATAGGTTAACATCATTTTTAATAAAGCATATTAGGATAATTAAGAAAGCTCGTTAGAAGATATAGATTTGAAAACATTTTCCCCCTCAACCAATAACTCATTTTATAAAAGATTTTAAAAGTGCTGAAGTCATTGATTGAGTTTCCAAATTTTATAAAAAACTCTGAATCTGATAGATTTACAAGCAACTCATTTTCCACCATTTTTGAAAACACAACAAATATTTTTCTGAAGAATTTTAGACGGAAAAACATTTGTGTAGGAACAGCAGTCTTTTTGACGACATGCTTTCCTTGTTTTGTTTTAGGATAAGTGCACGGAATATTTAGAAAAAAGATTTAGCGCATCACTTTCCTTCCTTTAAAGAACGGGTTGCTATCTGAAATAATAGCAAGCCATAGTTTAAGCACGGGTTACAGTCAGAAGTAACTGCAAGCCATATTTGAAGACATGTTTTGAAAAAGAATATTTACACCTCCTGCTCGAACTTCATCTATGGTCCCGTGCCATTATTGAATGACATTTCTAAGACCGTAGATGTTATCGATACCAGAAGACATGTCTAGGAAAACATATTTTTGGAATTTTTGAAATTTTCTGATTTTTATGGGTTTTTGAAGGTTTTATATTTTTCTATTTTCTTTTGTTGGTTTTATATTTTTGTATTTTGTTTTTGTTGGTTTTATATTTTTGTATTTTGTTTTTCAGATAAATATATACAAAGATAGAGAAGATGATATAGTTAAAGAAGATGATGATACGAGTACCGAGATAAGGATATCGAGCAGCACGTCGTAGAAGATAGAAGTCATCAACTCTTAAACATTCACCACCAAAGCTTCCAGGGCTCTTGAATCGAAGAAAGAAATAGAACCATCTGAAAGTGAGACTTTGGCAGCTTCCCCTCAAACCGAAAATCCTATAGCTGAGCAGATTTGAAGCTCTATTTCAAGCTTGCCTTAGCCAGGTGCACAGAGAAGCACACCATTATCATAAATTCCGCTGCTCCTTTCAAGTATAATCACCGTGATTCTTCGTTCGAGGTTATATCATCAACAAGAAGAACAGCATCGTATCATCCCACACATAAAACAATCTTCTCAAATTTCCTTTTCAACTGACGTCTGAAGCGATCCATTCCAAAAGGTGTCAAGAGAACAATTCCCCCTAGTAGTTGAATTGATGCAGTCAGTCTCTTTGTATAATGCTCAAGAACTCTCCCGAATACACATCATGAGGGTAATGAAGAACAACTCCCCAATGTTCACATCTTTCGTCCCTGATGAATGTGTATGAAGCTCAAGAACCCGAAGTACACCAATATCCAAGAACTCTCCCGAATACACATCATGCCCGGAAGGAAAACACCTCCCCAATGTTTATGGTAAACAATGGCTTTCTTCCCTGATGATCGTGTATGAAGCTCAAGGACCCAAAGTACACACATTCCCCAAAGAGAGAACAACCGATAACATTGAAGAAGCAGGCCGAATCACTGATTATCTCTGCGGATGACAATCTCTGCGGATGTCAACTCCGGAATAAGTGATTATATCTCTGAATCACTGATTAAGCTATCAAGTGAGACAGCTGAGCGCCCCCAATGTACACAATTCTCTCTCCCCTGATGATTGCGATAACATCGAGATCATCACACACCAGTGTACCTCTTTTATCTTCAGAAACTTTCATTTACATCACTTCCCCCACGACGTTGGAATAAGAACACTAAACGCTTTGATGAGTAAAACCTTGAGTTTCTCTGCGGTTATGACATTTGTTTTCCCGGGATAACTTCAATCACTTAGAAGTATTAAGTCCATCAAGTTTACTCGCCATGCGTCAAACCTTGAGTTTCTCTGCGGTAATAACATTTATCTTCCCGGGATATCTTCAATTACTTAGAAGTATTAAGTTCATCAAGTTTACTCACGTTTAGATACGTGTCTCCTTCCCCCTTGCTGGTTTTGACACTTCATAATCAGCAACATATTATAAGCCCGTATACTAGAAATTTGTTAAGAAGAACACTTGAACTCTTGTGGGAATCAACTTGCTGAAGTACATTGTGAGCAAATCTAATTAGGGATTAAATTTGGCATTTCAAACTCCCCCAATTAGTGCTCTCCCCTAAACTGACAATCTGTTTGATAAATGCCCAGATTAAGAAGAAGTCTTTAGATAATCAAATGCAACTCGTCTTTAGTCTTCTAACATGTAGCAGAGAATGTAGAACCGACTGAAGACTCGACCTTCTTCAAGATTGTCCAGTTGGGGAATAGATAGTTAACATCTTCAACTCACCAAAACAAGAACATCACCAAAAAGCATCCCAATCAACTTACATCTTGCAAATCCCCTTAACTAAAATCCCTCCCAATCAAACAAGAACAGAAAGATGTTCATCAAGGAAATCAGCAATCAGGCCGCAACGAACACATAAGATGGTAACACCAAACAATCAATCACATCAAACAAGAACAGAAGGTTGTTCGGAATCATCATGTTGATGTGCACGTGAAGCATTAACCGGAAGCACTTTGTCAATAAACTCATATCAGCTTGTGAAGATGTCAACTAACGGCTCTTAAGAAGAAACTCCATGTGAAGATTACCCGATAAGAAGAAGCTCGGTTCTTACATGAGTTTAGAGCCGTATGACCATTTAAATTCTCAAATAATAATCAACCATGCAGTAATTTCACACTTCTTCTCCCCCTCAAGAATTGCATACGGAGTTGCCATTCTTGATTAAATAAGTGAAAATCATCCGAATGTTCTATTCACACTTCTCTCCAGCAAAATAAGCACATGATGTCGCCATCTTCATTATAATCGAGCAAGTGGAATGAGAAAACAATCAGTGGTAGCCCGGTTCACTTGATGACTGAAGCGCATGGAAAAAGTATGAAGCATGTTGATGAGAATGGTCATAATAAGAAGATTTCTCTTCGTCAGAAGATAAAGCGCACTGAAGCGTACACTTTTCTTTTCTTTGAGGAACGAGGCATGAACTGTTGTGTTCATACGTCATAAGAAGATTTCTCTTCTTTCGAAGATAATGCGCACTGAAACGTACACATTTCTTTTCTTTAGAGTACGAGGCCTGAACTGAAGTGAACAGACGTCATAATCTCTCTCTTATCAATCTCTTTTGGCAAAACACGTAATTAACCCATTATCATTCAGTAGGCTCTTTGTTGTGACAGCTGATGGAGAAAACCCAATATGATGAATTTGAACCAGAAGTAAACTATCCTGAACTCGTGACTTATACTTGCACATATGTAACAAAGAGCGGTGCCGAGACTTCATCCATCATTGAATCTCTAAGTACTCTATACTCTTCAACCAACCAACCATCAAGTACAAGACGTACATCACCTCTTGAAAATCCACAATTGAATGTGACACTGAGCACTACAACGTAACTCCTTAAAGTGATAGTTATTTTGAGATGATAAGAGCCCAATTCCCCCAAGTGGTAAAAAGAAAAGGTAAGAGTCACCCAACAATAACTAGATTTCCAAGTCTTCGTTTTTGATAATAAGCTTGAACAAGGATCATGAAGAGTCTTCATCCATCCATCCCCTGATATCTTCAGATACTAAGTACACTCGCCCGTGATAATTCACTTCAACCTCAAATAAATAATACTGAATTAACGCCGTTGTCACATCTTCTGGTTAACCGCTCAAATCTAGCCTTCTTTGACATTTAAATAAAATTTGATAATGGTTTCATCCTGACCATGGTTTAATGAGCATAACCCCGTAAAACTTTGAAGAAACCAAACCGCCATGACGAAAATCCAAACACACATCCAATTCATGAAGTACACCATTTTATCCCTTCTTCGAAGCAGAAACCATAGCACCAGCATCAAATGAGAACCCGAAATACACTTTCCTTTCTCCAGGATGGTTCCATCATTACGGGATTTTACAACTCTATGGTTTAAACCAAGAAATAGTTTCTTTCGCGGGATTTTACAAAACCAAGAATAAACCGTAAGATAGCTCCGGAAATGTACTTTACTAATACCGGGATGTTTCCATTGTCACGGGATTTTACAAGTCTATGATTTAAACCGAGAAATAGGTTCTTTCGCGGGATTTTACAAAATCAAGACAAAACCGTAAACAATGTCAGCTTGAATGTGTTATGACAGCTTTGGTTTCGGTGAATATCTGTTTTAGGGGAATATGCAGCGGTTCATCAATGGTTCATTATCGAACATCAACAAAGTCATCCAATCAACACTTTGGTAAACACATCATTCACGCATTCTGTCGGCTATTATAGTGACCACATGGAGAAGTAAACCCGATATACCAAACTTGAACATGAAGTAAAATTTCCCAGATTAGTTACTTAAACTTGTACTAATCCTTGTGAAGAAGAAACGGTGTACCCAATGTACAAAAACCTCTTGACGTATCCTCAACTGCGTGAGACACCGAAGTGAAAGTTACGTTGTGGGTTAACCGAAAAAGAGTCACAAACGTAACTAAATAGCCAAGTCTTTATCACACTCTGTAAATGCCCAAACAAGTCATCTTCGCGGTAGGGTAGACAGAGAGAAGACGAAACAAGTAAATGCGCCCGGAAAAACTTTACTTCAAAACCAAATAAGAGATACCGTACACACAACCCTGTAGTCAACAAGGTTTTAAATATTAATTCGAGCCGTGACAAAATATTTAATCCGTGGAAATGCGTAGGCCAAAGTGTCAACCAACATAACACTTCAAATCTTAACATCAAGTCTCATCTCACACAAGTCTTCAAATAAAATCTCATTCCACATCCAAGAATAAACATCATTCGGCACCAAATAATCAATTTTATTTTGACCCGGTTAAAAGAAATATACCCAATCCAATTGACGTCTAACCCGGGTCAAAAACAATATAAACAAACCGCACATATATTACTTGGGTCCAATCCATCAGAAGTCGCATCTGGCCCAAAACATAGCTCATTTATCCTGCCCTCTATACAAATCATTTCTCAAATCAAGACTAAGATCATTCAAGTAATTTCAGCTCATCCTAAATCCAATATAGCTCAACCGGAATACATGAGAATATGAGATGTACTAGGCATAATCACATTATCAACACCATAATCCCAAGTCCAAATAATCAACATTAAGCCCACATTCAATATACTTTACCAATATCCACTTAGGCCCAAGAGGAAATCATACCAGATCCATAGAAAACGTGCACAACCCTAAAAACGGGTATAAAACGTCATATACTCCCATATCAACGAACCCTAATCCTCACTCACCCATGGCGCCTCTCTCCTGAATGTTAAGACACCAATCAAACCCTAATATTATCACCTCAAATCTCACGCCTCCCACATCCAAAAACACAGTAGACATAAAACCATTACATCAATCTATAAAATTATACACATAACTTGATTCCAATAACAAATCCGAGAAGCCACAGGGATGGCTCCAAAAGAGATATGTTACGACTAAGCCACAGAGATGGTGAGAGTTGTTAAGTGGCAGCCACAGAGATGGTTTGAGCATGGAGACGGCTTCAATCCTTTTCGGGTAGGTTTAATTTGTGCTATTGATCAATTTTTCATTCATTCGAACCTAAAGAAATGATGAAGGCCGAAAGGGTTTTTATTTTTCTTTACCCTTCGAACATTAACCCGAAGTAATTTACTTCGAAAATTATCAATGATGAAACAAGTTCAACACAAACATCTTCAAAGATTAATCGTTTGAACCTTTCTGAGATCAGTGTTAAATTCATTAAAACCTTAAACGATTGCTACCAAGGTGGTGATTAATTTCTGCTTTGGATTTATTAAACGAATCAGAAAAAATCAATTAACATACTTGTTATTTGATTTATTTTATGCATTCGGATATAGAGGTTTAAAAACAGATCTATGATGAGTAGGTTCAACCAAAAAAGTCTTAATGACTTGAGGTGCATATTGAGCAAATCTGAGATCTTTTTTGTATACTTATCATTTTCGTTTAGAGCTTTTAAAGTATTGGATCTGTGATGAGCAATTCATTCTATTGATAGACCTTTGAGGTCTTGATGTGGCTTGATGTACAATGAAAGAATGAAACTGAGATCCTAGTTGTGATATTATCTTTGACATCTGTAGTGTAGATGAGGTTGGATCTGAGATGGTTGTTGGTGTTTTTGGTATTATGTTGTATGTCGATGGTCTTATGTTGTCATTTCTTCTTCTTCATTTCTGTCTTTTTCAAAGTGTTGAGTCAAGTGCTAAGCCAAGTGCTAAGCCAAGTCGCTAAGCAACTCGCTAAGCCAACTCACTGAGCAAGTCGCTAAGTAAGTCGCTAAGCCAACTCGCTATGTTACGGGTCAAGTCGCTAGCAACATGTCAAGTCGCTAGCTAAAGTTTTCAAAACAATTCGCTACTTGATAAATATCAAGTCGCTACCATTTACTTTACTCAAGTCGCTAGCTTTTTGTTTAACATAAGTCGCTAGGTCATCTTAAGTCGCTACGACAAGAGACCCAAGTCGCTACGACTTGTAAATACAAGTCGCTAGGTGACCCAACTCGCTAGGTAGATTCAGTGTATTTGGACAGAATACATACAAGTCGCTAGTAAGAATTTTTGTCATTTTTCCGATGAGTTTTCCGACCATTATTTCGACCAGCTTCAAGAACCCAGAAAAAGGCACAAAGCATGCTTCTTTTTGACCCATTATGACCAGATAAACAACCAGTTGGCTTTTTGAACAAGGCTTACACATACAGATTCAAAAACTAACTTTGACAACACTACTGATTTGGACTAAAATACGGACTTGCACACATGTTAATACCACATATAGACCAAAAGAAGAATACCAAAACATGACCAAAAGAAGAATACCAAAACATGTAAAAAACAGTTTTACCCATAAAGAATATTCCGACCACAACACTACAAAAAACAGTTTCAAACAAGTATCAAAACCACAAGAAATCATCAAAACACGACAACCTTGGCTCTGGTACCAATTGTTAGGATCCAATATTTATTGTGTTGATGATTCGGGTGGTCTTGGATGATCAAAATACATGTTAGCCATATTTAGAGAGAGAAAGATAGAGAGGGTGTTCTTGCTAGAGACTTGGTTCACAAATGTTGAATGTTAGATTATGAGAAGCACCACCCCTTCCATGGATGGAAGGGGTATTTATACTTACAGACACAACGACCTCCTATCGGCCTGTGGATTAGGGATACAGTGGGTAAAGACCCGTCCTTCCTCCACGGTGTTACACTACGCTAAACTACGCTACTAAATAATAAATAAACCACTAATTAACGTGACTAACGACAAGTCTACGAGCTAACTTAAGCTAGATAACATTTGGGGTGACCGACTCTTCACTATGGAATTTTCTAATTCCTAACAATTAGTTATACAAAATTATACAAAAATGATAATTAACTCTACAATATAACGCTTGAGTACTTATGCATCGGAAAAATTTAACACAAACCATCATGACTCTGAGTAAAGCATATAGATAGGTGTCATCTTACGGCGGTGCTATAATTAACGTTTAACTACCCCAATAATTTCACAACACACATTCAACTTGATCTTCTCCATCTCTCTCTGCAAGAATACAGGTTCTCCAAATAATTTTATTTTATTTTTTTTCTTGAATGATTTTGTGTTAATAATACAGAGATTAAGCACCGATCAAACTATTTTTAATGTTTGTGATTATTGTTAGATTGCAAAACAAAGAAAAAACACGGTTCTGTTAAAATGAAATACTGATTGACACTGCATGTGTGGTTAGATGATATGAAACATATAAAAAATAGAAGATAGTACTTTTAAAGATATGTATGAGTTATGTTAGAATCATTTTAGTAGGACTTTGTTAGATAGTTAAGGAAGATCTTCCTAAGATTCTTAATATAGGTATTAACATTGTATGAAATTATGGGGATAAGTTTGGCTAACATTAGTATAGTATAGATTAGTTGTTACATATGAAAAAGGGTGTGATGCTGTATCAAAGGTGGAAGACCTAAAAAAACATATACTGTAAGATGGAGATATGATTACACAATGTGAGGAACAATTTCAGAATGGATGTGTAGTTAAATTCTATGAAAATATGTGCGAAGTTGAAGTTAGTGCTTGTGACAACCCGTACTTTTAGGTCATTTCTCGACACAATTCATGTCTCATTATTTCAACATTTATAGTAAACTTGGTTTACTTGTTTCAAATTCGCGTAACCTTGGAGGTTTAGCGGCGAATTCATGATCATGACATCACGTACATTTCATATGGACTAAGATTAATCTACATTTCATTGACATCATGTGCATCTCATTAGTACATTCACGACATTTCATTTCACTTTATACGCGTAATTTTTATGTTTAATAATCTTTATCGCGTGAGTTTTTATTTTGAATATTTAACCCGTTACTTTCAAAAATGATCCCGAGGTATTTTTAAACTTACATTTAGTTCATAAAAACTATATTTTTAGTTTTCTTAGTGTTTCAAATTTATTTGGTATTTTAATTGTTAACGTTTAATTATTACGTCGTTTTCTTAAAAATTATACGATAATTATTTTAGCACTCAATTTTCACAAGGAAAGTATTTTTACAATTTTTATCATCTCAATACAATCTATTTTGACTTATTAAAAAGTTACTTGTACCAAAAATTCCCATTTACCTTATAAATGATTAATACTTACACAATTACTACACTTTTCATCAAAGTCTTACAAAATAATGCAAGTAATACATTTAAAAAAAAAAAAAAAAAAAATGTATTGAAGAGACAACCCTCCCCTAAAAACCGGCCAAGGGGAGGGTGTGTTATAAATGTTGGTATGGTACATGTTTTCTCAATAATTTCACTCAATCTTAAAGTCTTACAACTTCAATAATTTCACATACATTTCATTATTTTCAAAGTGTTAAGAAAACAAATTTCTCTCTTCTTTTGGGTTCACAAAACCGGCCACAACAACAAGAACAAAGGGGATCAAGATTTTGTAAAAATCAAGTGTTTACAACCTAGATTATATCCTTTATATGGTTTTGAAATAAAAACCAAGGATATTTAAGTTAATCCTTGTTACTTTCACCTCTTCACTATCATTTGTAAGCTTGTTTTTATCATTTTCAAGTTTCCTTGTCATTTTCATATGTTTCTTTTCATTTTTGGAGCTTATATGCATGTTATGTGATTTATACCATTTATTTCATGATTTTAGAAGTTATATATACTTATGGTCATCCTATAATTATTCCCATGGTATTCTTTGGTCTTGATGGTGATTAGGAACCCATGACACCCTAAGAAGGTATATGGTAGGATTAGATTAGTTGTGGAGTTGATTTGAAGGGATTAGAATAGGTTTTGTCCGAGAAAAACTATTTTCGATAACTATATTTTACGTTCTGTCCTTAATTCGGATTTCTGGAAAAACCTACTGATGGTACGAAACTTTGGCCTTGATATTTAGAAAATATACTTTAAAACGAATCCGTGGCCTTTTGAACGGATAAAAACGGACTTATAACGAAGCCGTGGTGAATTTTTAAAGTTTGACGACGAAACGTAACTTTTTCAGAAAATTCAGCATGCAGTTTTTACATTGTTCGGGTCAAAAACGAGCCTTAAGCTTCACAAATTATTTCGACTTCTCAAAAATATATTAGTTTACTTCGATACGAAGCTAAGGACATATTATACGTAGAAAACGGATTTGAAACGACAAATATATGCACGTTTTTATAAAGTTGCCGTAAATATTATTTTCTGAAAAAGTATATTATTTTTACGTTACAAGTATTTCACTAGCTGTAACGTCCATGTTTGCGGCTGTTTTTAACAAGGTTGTGAAACTTTTTAGAACGAAATGTCTTCTAGTAAAATCAAGTTCACCGGCCATATTTTTCAAAACAAAAAGCCGTTTGTCAAGCGGAGTTTTAGTAAATATATTACGGATGTTCAAACTTGGCCGAAACTTATTTTCTGCACACAATTAGCAAAAACCACCATCTTTAGCCCTTAATATCTTTATGATCGAAACCTTTTGGACGAAAACTTCTGAACTGAAACTTTTAGATATCGATACAAACTTTCCAAAACCGTCGAGTTCGTTCTCTAACAATCGACGTACACCGTTTTACGACTACTTTTCCGGAGCCATTTTTGTTGATTTCATGATATTTCCGTCGACATTGTTTTGAGACGAAAAGTGATAATTTCACCAAAAATCATTATAAAACCATTGTAGGATGACATTTTGACGTAAATACTTGAAAAGTGATTTTTGATTGGTCAAGACGTCAAACGAGTATTTTTCGACGACAAGTAATATTTTTAAAAACTCGCAAATGGTATAAATGACATACGTAGTACATGCATATCATAACATTACATTGCAACTCATTACATGTCATATCCTTCACAATAGGTCAAGATTGACGCAT
Organism: Chrysanthemum seticuspe; assembly: GCA_019973895.1. Classification (NCBI taxonomy): domain Eukaryota; kingdom Viridiplantae; phylum Streptophyta; class Magnoliopsida; order Asterales; family Asteraceae; genus Chrysanthemum; species Chrysanthemum seticuspe. The sequence continues at coordinate 113,136,600 of BPTQ01000008.1, read as the reverse complement.
CACATTATACCTCAGTGTACTCACTCTTGTCTTCGCATCATTCCACCAAGTGAGTTTCGTAGCCCCTGCTTTTACTTGTTTTCATAACTATTTTGGGGGAGATGCATGCTCAATTATTTTTCACAAGTACTTTAGATTTTTAAGGCTAAAATCTATCATGATTACCGTTGTTTCTAAATCAAAGGTTATACTATATAAATTGTTCTTGTTTGCGTGCTACGGTTCTTCGTCGTATAACGTTCTAAATCAGTTGACTACTGATAAATTGAGTTAGGTGCTATGGATTATGTGCTTTGGTTCTTCGTCGTATAACGTTCTAAATCAGTTGACTACTGATACATTAGGTCTAGTTTTATAGATTAAGTGCTATCGTTCTACGTCGAGTTAGGTACTATTGTAAATTCATTTGACATCATATGTTTGGAACATAAACTATACACATTCTGGCAATGGGTTGTGAACACACAGGTTGCAAGTTTTGTATGGGCGGAACTTGGAACTGAGTGGATTTACGATGCCTTTGCTGCATAAACGATTTTGAAAGACTTTACATTTCAAACCAAACTCTATGAACTCACTCAACCTTTGTGTTGACACTTTTAGCATGTTTTAATCTCAGGTATCTAAGGCATTCACTTCATGGCACGCATTGGGACACATCATGGAGTCGTGGTGACGACGCGTCTCACTTGGGTTTTACGTACTTAAAAACATCGTTTGTATTGTAACAAACTTATTTCCGCACAAATTGATTTTCATTTGGGACCTACTTTGTAAACTCTGATTGTTTTATTAAATCAAACGATGTTCTTTTCAAAAGACACTTTAGGTCGTTCAATATAACTGTGATTGTGATGCTATGACAGTCAATCCCCAGGAATTCCATTCCGCTGCAAAACAGGTAATTTGGGGGTGTGACAGATTGGCATCAGAGCTTCGGTTATAGAGAACTAGGTTGCATCATTGACCCTAGACTATAACTACATCATCATAGCATCTCATCATTTCATCACAAGTGCACGTTCACTTCACATGCGGTCATTACGTACATTTTTCGAGTTATTTACTTTCATTTCAAAACGATTGTCACATGGATGCCCTTAAATGCCCATCCTATTATCTTTTCCCCATACTCTAACGTGGAGAATTCCTTGTCATTCCCTATCACAATTTTTTTTTTATCAGCTGATTCATCATCGATAACGACGAATGCCGAGATAAACTTTTAAATAGGACGAAGTCGCTCTCACTCCTTTGTTTCACCACTAACATGTCGAGTTACACTTTATTCACATTAAGTCACTAAACCATCATACATTTGAAGTACTTACGACACCTCATAACCCATTCCTTAGGAAACCGTCGATCATTTTTGAAACATAACCTCAAATTCATCATTTCTTATCACATTTCTTTGGAGTGTTTATTATTAACATCGGACTTTGTTACGTCTCACCATTTCCCCTTGTTTTGAAGAAGATATGGCACCGAAGAAAGCTACACCTGGAATGACTCAAGCGGAAATTCAAAAGTTGGTAAGGGATAGTATAGCAGAGGCATTAAGGATTGAAAGAGAAACAGTGGCTGCTGCTGCTGAGGCCGCGGCTGCTGCTGAAGCCGCTAGGCTTGCTGCTAATGCTGGAAATGCAGGGGGATCCGGAGTTAAGAGCTGTTCTTACAAGGATTTCAAGAGTGGAGATCCCACTAAGTTTCGAGGTACTGAGGGAGCTACAGCCATGATTCGATGGTTTGAAAAATTGGAATCGGTGTTTTTGCTTTGTAACTGTCCGGATGACAGTAAGGTTAAATTTGCTACAAGTACTTTGCTAGATGGAGCTTTGTCATGGTGGAATTCATATGCTCAACCGATTGGTATGGAGAATGCTTTCAAGCTTACTTGGGAGGAATTCAAGGATTTGGTGACTAAGAAGTTTTGTCCTCGAACGGAAGTGAAAAAGTTGGAGACGGAGTTCTATGAACTAAAAACTATTGGGTATGATATCGACACTTACATTCGGAGATTCCAAGAATTGGCCGTGTTATGCCCATCTATGGTTTCAGATAATGAGAAGCTACTGGAGGCTTTCATTGAAGGACTTCCCGAAGTTATTCAAGGAGATGTGACTTCTTCTGACCCGCAAGCGATTGAGGAAGCTATTCGATTGACTCAAAAGCTCATGGCCCAGGTAGTGAAGAGAGGCAAGTACACCAACACCAACCAAAACAACAACAACCCCAACAACTGCACCAATTACAACAATAACCAAAACAACAACTACAACGACGATAACCAAATCAACAACAACAAAAGAAAATGGGAAAATGACCAGGAAGGTTATGATAACGACAACCAAAACCATAACACTAACCATCACCAACAACATAATAGAAGACAAGAAGTCGCCAGGGTCTATGTTGCTGCACCAACAAGGGGAAGAGCTTATGCAGGAAACTTACCGCGATGCCACCAATGCACGCTACATCATAATGGTCCATGTGGTATATGCTTTAGCTGTCACAAAGTAGGACACCTTGCTAAGGACTGTAAGGGCAAAGCCGTAGTCACATGCTTCGGATGTGGGGAGCAAGGACACTATCGAAATCAATGTCCTCAAAAACAAGGTCAACAGGTCGAAGGTGCTCATGGGAATGTATATATGTTAGAAGGAACTCGTCAAGGTATCAACGACGCGGAAGACTGAAGAAGTTCGGAAACTAGCAGTCTTATTTCTCCTATTGTATTACGTCGTACTAAGTTTATGTCTTTCATCGTATTCGAAACTTTATAACTTAAAGATGTACTACTTTTGCTGAACCACTCGTTGTAAAATATTCTCATCTATCGTACTTTATTTTCTTTCCGATTTGTTATCATTTACGAGGATTTTAATTCTTTTTACTTTAACTATCATTTTAACGACACTTCTCCATGTCTTCTCTCCTCGATGTTCATCACAATTTTAACATCAGTTGACTCAACACCAAACAACATATGAGTCGATTAGTCCAAGCATTGCATAGTTACTCCTAAATTATACATAGCCTGATCACCTATGTCTAATTCAGGAAGAATCATGCAATGAAGGGAGTAGTAGTCTTATATGAGTAAGCAATTCCGTAATCGAGCCAAATTTTCAAAAGATTTTCTTCAAACCACTTGTTTCCAGTTTGATCCGCGTGACAGTTCTTGTTTGATGAGTTGCAAAGATCGAGCTAGAAACAAGTTGTTACCTAAACCGATTTAGCCTAATCTCATGACAGTTCTTGTTTGATGAGTTGTGAGATTAAGTAAAAATCGGTTACCAAAAAGTCTTTTGAGGGCTTTGCTCGGGAATGGGAAAGTTTGCTACATCAAACCCTAAACCCGTTAGACCTAACAACGATTGAATTCAGGGACTGAATTCCTTTTTGGATGGGCGAATGTGACAACCCGTACTTTTAGGTCATTTCTCGACACAATTCATGTCTCATTATTTCAACATTTATAGTAAACTTGGTTTACTTGTTTCAAATTCGCGTAACCTTGGAGGTTTAGCGGCGAATTCATGATCATGACATCACGTACATTTCATATGGACTAAGATTAATCTACATTTCATTGACATCATGTGCATCTCATTAGTACATTCACGACATTTCATTTCACTTTATACGCGTAATTTTTATGTTTAATAATCTTTATCGCGTGAGTTTTTATTTTGAATATTTAACCCGTTACTTTCAAAAATGATCCCGAGGTATTTTTAAACTTACATTTAGTTCATAAAAACTATATTTTTAGTTTTCTTAGTGTTTCAAATTTATTTGGTATTTTAATTGTTAACGTTTAATTATTACGTCGTTTTCTTAAAAATTATACGATAATTATTTTAGCACTCAATTTTCACAAGGAAAGTATTTTTACAATTTTTATCATCTCAATACAATCTATTTTGACTTATTAAAAAGTTACTTGTACCAAAAATTCCCATTTACCTTATAAATGATTAATACTTACACAATTACTACACTTTTCATCAAAGTCTTACAAAATAATGCAAGTAATACATTTTAAAAAAAAAAAAAAAAAATGTATTGAAGAGACAACCCTCCCCTAAAAACCGGCCAAGGGGAGGGTGTGTTATAAATGTTGGTATGGTACATGTTTTCTCAATAATTTCACTCAATCTTAAAGTCTTACAACTTCAATAATTTCACATACATTTCATTATTTTCAAAGTGTTAAGAAAACAAATTTCTCTCTTCTTTTGGGTTCACAAAACCGGCCACAACAACAAGAACAAAGGGGATCAAGATTTTGTAAAAATCAAGTGTTTACAACCTAGATTATATCCTTTATATGGTTTTGAAATAAAAACCAAGGATATTTAAGTTAATCCTTGTTACTTTCACCTCTTCACTATCATTTGTAAGCTTGTTTTTATCATTTTCAAGTTTCCTTGTCATTTTCATATGTTTCTTTTCATTTTTGGAGCTTATATGCATGTTATGTGATTTATACCATTTATTTCATGATTTTAGAAGTTATATATACTTATGGTCATCCTATAATTATTCCCATGGTATTCTTTGGTCTTGATGGTGATTAGGAACCCATGACACCCTAAGAAGGTGTATGGTAGGATTAGATTAGTTGTGGAGTTGATTTGAAGGGATTAGAATAGGTTTTGTCCGAGAAAAACTATTTTCGATAACTATATTTTACGTTCTGTCCTTAATTCGGATTTCTGGAAAAACCTACTGATGGTACGAAACTTTGGCCTTGATATTTAGAAAATATACTTTAAAACGAATCCGTGGCCTTTTGAACGGATAAAAACGGACTTATAACGAAGCCGTGGTGAATTTTTAAAGTTTGACGACGAAACGTAACTTTTTCAGAAAATTCAGCATGCAGTTTTTACATTGTTCGGGTCAAAAACGAGCCTTAAGCTTCACAAATTATTTCGACTTCTCAAAAATATATTAGTTTACTTCGATACGAAGCTAAGGACATATTATACGTAGAAAACGGATTTGAAACGACAAATATATGCACGTTTTTATAAAGTTGCCGTAAATATTATTTTCTGAAAAAGTATATTATTTTTACGTTACAAGTATTTCACTAGCTGTAACGTCCATGTTTGCGGCTGTTTTTAACAAGGTTGTGAAACTTTTTAGAACGAAATGTCTTCTAGTAAAATCAAGTTCACCGGCCATATTTTTCAAAACAAAAAGCCGTTTGTCAAGCGGAGTTTTAGTAAATATATTACGGATGTTCAAACTTGGCCGAAACTTATTTTCTGCACACAATTAGCAAAAACCACCATCTTTAGCCCTTAATATCTTTATGATCGAAACCTTTTGGACGAAAACTTCTGAACTGAAACTTTTAGATATCGATACAAACTTTCCAAAACCGTCGAGTTCGTTCTCTAACAATCGACGTACACCGTTTTACGACTACTTTTCCGGAGCCATTTTTGTTGATTTCATGATATTTCCGTCGACATTGTTTTGAGACGAAAAGTGATAATTTCACCAAAAATCATTATAAAACCATTGTAGGATGACATTTTGACGTAAATACTTGAAAAGTGATTTTTGATTGGTCAAGACGTCAAACGAGTATTTTTCGACGACAAGTAATATTTTTAAAAACTCGCAAATGGTATAAATGACATACGTAGTACATGCATATCATAACATTACATTGCAACTCATTACATGTCATATCCTTCACAATAGGTCAAGATTGACGCATCACATTATACCTCAGTGTACTCACTCTTGTCTTCGCATCATTCCACCAAGTGAGTTTCGTAGCCCCTGCTTTTACTTGTTTTCATAACTATTTTGGGGGAGATGCATGCTCAATTATTTTTCACAAGTACTTTAGATTTTTAAGGCTAAAATCTATCATGATTACCGTTGTTTCTAAATCAAAGGTTATACTATATAAATTGTTCTTGTTTGCGTGCTACGGTTCTTCGTCGTATAACGTTCTAAATCAGTTGACTACTGATAAATTGAGTTAGGTGCTATGGATTATGTGCTTTGGTTCTTCGTCGTATAACGTTCTAAATCAGTTGACTACTGATACATTAGGTCTAGTTTTATAGATTAAGTGCTATCGTTCTACGTCGAGTTAGGTACTATTGTAAATTCATTTGACATCATATGTTTGGAACATAAACTATACACATTCTGGCAATGGGTTGTGAACACACAGGTTGCAAGTTTTGTATGGGCGGAACTTGGAACTGAGTGGATTTACGATGCCTTTGCTGCATAAACGATTTTGAAAGACTTTACATTTCAAACCAAACTCTATGAACTCACTCAACCTTTGTGTTGACACTTTTAGCATGTTTTAATCTCAGGTATCTAAGGCATTCACTTCATGGCACGCATTGGGACACATCATGGAGTCGTGGTGACGACGCGTCTCACTTGGGTTTTACGTACTTAAAAACATCGTTTGTATTGTAACAAACTTATTTCCGCACAAATTGATTTTCATTTGGGACCTACTTTGTAAACTCTGATTGTTTTATTAAATCAAACGATGTTCTTTTCAAAAGACACTTTAGGTCGTTCAATATAACTGTGATTGTGATGCTATGACAGTCAATCCCCAGGAATTCCATTCCGCTGCAAAACAGGTAATTTGGGGGTGTGACAGTGCTTTTAAATAATTATATGGGTTAAGATATTATCGATTTACTAAGACTTTGTTGCATAGTTACTGAATATGTAATTATGCACTGAATATCGGTATGAACATTGTTTGTAACTATGGCGGGAAGGTAGTTTGGGTAGATTGTCGATTAAGTTTTCCATATGAAAAAGCGCGTGATATGATATAATATGGTGAACAGCCAAAAATAGGTATTCGTACGGTCAAATGGTTAAATGATTATAGATGTGTGCAACAGTTTAGTATGTAGTAACATATACGAATGTGCATATATTTCTTGATGTGAACACTTGTTGACCCTTTGAACGTATGTTGTTTTATGAAATAGAATGATGATGCAGTTTCTGGTTGAGGCAAACCAAATTAACATTCGAACATTACAGGTATGTTGTGGTACGATCAAGTTATTTAATTGAGTTGTTTATTCGAAACTCTTGACATTAATACATGCAGCATGTTTTTCAATTACAGCTTCTTCCTACTCTGTTTACGAGACCACTGAAACCCAAGAACAATTGGATTTACTTAATTCATAATGGCGGAACCAAACATAAAGTTTACATAAAGATGGCTGGTGGGAAGCGTTTTAAGCTGTTTGAACGTGAGTGGCGAATATTTTTAGATGACAGCAACTACATGAATGTCGGGACATTTCATTTTATTAGGCAAGAAGAGGACTGTTACTACATTACAGCGTATACCAATGATGGATCTGAGTGCAATGGATACGACCTGGCTGTTGTAGGTTACAGACAGCGAAGATGCTTGCTAACTTTGCAACAGCTTGAACAATCACCGGTAATTACTAAACTCTAATCATTAAATTGAATAACTTGATTACAAATCTCATGAAAACCCATTTAGTAAATAACATTTTCTTTTGTATAAACTCTGTTACGCAGGACATTCCTTGCGGTTTCTTTACTTCAACCGATAATCCTCGCTTTCGCGTTCTTGTGGGTGGAGTGCTTGTAGCAACTGTAACTCATCGTAGGATTGTGCTGCTGGATGAAGATAGACATGTCCATGTATTCGGTGGTCAGGGATGGGATATTTTAGTTCACGTAGAAAACCTGACTGTTGGCAGAAGATTTGTCTTGACAAACTTGCTAAACAATGCTGTTTCATTGATGCCATTTGACGCAGCTGGTGTCGAGATGCGTCATGATGTTGTAGAACGTATGTACCTGAACTGGAGAAACCCTTTCATGAGAAATCCGATTGACAAAGGTATGTTACTGAAACTGTTGGAATAATATATGTACTTATTTCTCAAGATAAAAACATTTAAATATGATAATTATTTAACGTAATTTTGTTTTTGTATATTTGAAATTTAGATAAGAGGATGAAACATATGTGTGCATGGGAAGGACACACCGCTGAACATGACAATGAGAGGGACTGTTTCTATGCACCGATATTGGCGTACGTTACGGAAAGAAGGCGGTTGGTAAGTGACTGATTGATATTAATATATAATTTATTGGAACTTGTAAATCTAAGGTTATTCCTTACATTAAGTCTCGTATTAATGCAGAACATTCCTCATGACTTTGTGAAGGCGCATGCAATGTGGCAGTACCACAATGCGTTGCTGCAATACGAAGAAGAGGAGTTCTATGTTGACGTTGATTTGGAACGCCACAATGACATGCCAAAAAGCAAAAATCATGTTACAATCAATTGCAACTGGACAGAGATTGTTAGAGATTGTGATTGGGAAGATAACAAAATGGTCCGGTTCAAGCTTGTTAAAAAAGTTCCAGACGTCGGCGTCTCTTTGCCTTCAGGTGACAAAGTTGAAATTCCAGTATTCCACATGTGTTAAGACATCCGCAATCGTGCGTCAAGAAACTTTGTGTGTGTGTTTATGACTGAACATGTTATGTCTAAGTGAAGCATCAGAAATTACGTTTGGATTGCTTATGTTTAATGTTTTGTGTTTTGGAGTGGTTATGAAGGCTGGCCGTATATGGCATGAACACTTATTCTATAATGATATGCTATGTATGTAATGGTAAGTAGATCAATGTTATGAACTTATGTGTAAGCGTTTGGAATATATTTCAGCGTATGTTCTATTTTATTGTCAACGTTTATTTTTAACTTGTATGAAAATAAGTGTGCATAGTTTAATATGTTCGATTTGTTTCATCAAACTTAATAGCGTAACAACTGTATTGGGCTAATATAAGAGAATAAGAGCTTTTACATGCGCCTTGTTTTGATCCAGTTTTTGCTTCTACTGCATTGATTACTTTTTAAAGGATATGATATCTATACTACTTATAATAGAGGAATGAATCTCTCTCCTCGTGATCTTAAAATTAAGACTTACAACATACAAAGCTTATTGTACAATACACAATGCACTATTAATGATCTTTTTCATCAATCTTAATTTTAAGAGTTACAAGTCTTAAAGCTTAATGTACAAAATACAAAGCAATATTAATGTGATCAAGATATTTAACATAGTCAATTAATTAACTCGTCAATAAATACAATTAATGCAGTTATTAAAATACCCCTTACACAAGAAATACAAATTATCAAGCATATTGTACAGCCAATGACCCGCTAGCACAGCGGTGAGGCATTCCCCAAGGTCTTGAGTTCGATCCTCATGGATGGCAAGCCTTGGGGTTTTTCCCTCCGAATACTTGTAAACGGCCCATGGTCAACATCTTGTTGTCTTGGGTACGTGCAAGGCTTCACCATGTTACGGTGAGGTTTCCCCGATGTCGTATCCCGACTGAATGTTCGAAAAAAAAAATCAAGCATATTGTACAACTAACTTAAATACAATTCCTGCATTAAATGTCACTAATACAAATAATAAAACACAATATATAAATATTCAAGCCCGAACAGACAACGGGCCAAATAAGCCCGAGCCCGAACGGGTACGGTCCAAACGGGGTCGAGCCCGAACGGGCACGGGCCAAACGGGGTCGAGCCCAAACGGGCACGGGCCAAACGGGTTCGAGCCCGAACGGGCACGGGTTAAACAAAATTCTTAATATCCGTAAATTTATTATCAAAAAACATAATAAACTAAAATACATGATTCACTGGAAACTTTTACTTCTGGGTACCCGCCGCTGCAACGCGCGGGTACCCTGCTAGTGTTGGTTAAATGGCGATTTGAAATTTGATTTCTCATTTGGAAACGCTATTAGGATATCACATTAATTGACACACCTATCATCTTCCCCTTCATAAACAGATCTGATTATATTAATTGACGTATTCAATGACATTAATACATGATTATAGAAAGTTAATTTTGTTAATATTGATGATAAATATGTAGACAAATAATTATTTGAACCTCAAACACTTTTATAAAAATAGACATAATATTCATCACAGAAATGATGTTATATGAAGATAAATTGTAAGGCCTTGAACTTCAAATAATTTTATTAATAAAAGTGACATAACATAAACATGAGAAGAAAACTTTGATGATGACAGTTCAATCCTCGTCGAAGAAGTTTAAATCGACAACGTAGTCATCAGTCAAATCGTGACCCATTGCCCGTAATTCATTGATCATAGCTTCTGTTTTTAGCACCTTCGACTTAACGGCATTTAGAATCTTGGCTTGTTCTTCAGGATCCCCACCATTTACTTTAAGCCAATCAAGAAAAACAGATGCGTCTAACTCACCTGCATATAGAAAATTAAATTAGCCACTATAAAGGAAATATATATGATGATTTTATTTATAAGATGGTAACGCTAGTTACACGACATACCTTTATCATGTTGAGAAGACGATCCTTCTTCAAAAAGCGATGCAAGAAATCTCATTGCATCATCAACTTTGTTATTTGATTGTTTCCTCTGCCCATCACGCAGTGCAGGTTCAACAGTTGGTTGCGTTGCAGGATCAACATCAGCAACGGTTGGAGGATTAACCTTTGCACTTGTTTTTTTCGTATTTGAGTTTTCATGCTCTCTGTTTTTAGGGTTTAATGATGCCATGTGTAAACTCGTATTGGAAGATGTATGTCAATTAGGAGTATTTATAGATATTTTGTGAGTATAATTATGTATTTTACACATGTGATCCTTCATGATTGAGTAATATGTTAAATAAGCTTTCAAAATCAGTAACATATATAAAAGTTGCTAAAAAACTATATATAGAAATTGTATCATCAGAAAATATATATGATCTCATTTAGAATCCTTCCTGAGTTACCCCAAATGACAATGACAACGTGAATAAGAATATCAATGCATACGATATCATTAAAATGCATATACTTTTAAAACTTAACATATTGAATAAGAATATCAAGAGTTAAACATGTCTTATTGAGAAAACAACATTTTTTTGCAATTACATTTCTTATTCAATCAAACATCGTCGTCATAACTGTCATCATCCGTAGGAAACGGAGTTGCATCCTCATCGTCAATAAAATCAGCCAAATCATCATCAATATCATCGAGAGATTCATCAATATCGGTATCAAGATCTCCTAAACTAATTCCATCATCATCTTCATTATCAGTACCATTACTAATCGTATCGTTAATGGGAATAGAATTATCTTCAAAGGTAACGTTATCAAAATCATCATCCGTTTCTACGTCCATGAGCCTTGATGGAAGTGCATTTGATGAGAAAGTCCTTTGTCTTTTTTGTGATCGACTAAACGTTACAGGTCCATCGTCATCATCTTCCTATGTAAAAGGTAGTGCAACATGATATTAGTCATATCTTGTATATGTATAAACTGAACAATTGTAATAGCAAAACAAATATATTATAGATGATCAATTCATACCACATTATAATTGTGTACAGTGTCATGAACGGTTTCTTTTTTTTGTGTTATTGGCTGAACATTTTCATCATCAGAAGAAACAATGTGAACAACATTGTTATTCACAGAAACATCTTTTTTTCAACAATCTTCCACGTTTGCGAGATACGGGGCACTCCTTGACAATGTAATAATCGGTTAAAAATTGTACGAATTGTTTGTTGAATTTAATTGTAAAAATATAATATTCATTTTTATTAACGATGACATATGCACGTTGAAATTCTTACCTCATTGTCATCTGATATGTCGATAAAAGATACAGGTTTCTCGGATGGATCGAATGTATTTAATGCTTTACTGGCTTCCTCTTTTTTGAGAGCCTACATACAAACAAAGAGGTAAGATAAAAGTAAAATGAACAAATTTGACTATTTCAAATGAATCGAAAAGTTTATTTAAGTTTAATCACTTGGTTTGTCTATGAATATCATAAAATACATACGAACCTTGGGTGAGTCATTCTTCACCATAATATGATTGTAGGAGATTAGTTGTGTGTTTATGTCCTACATTGGTGGCACCTTTTATACAAAATGTATACAAAGTTAAGTTAAGAATTGATCTCTAACATACTCTAATTTACTTTTGAAATTACATAGAATTTGTGACTTGATTACATGAAATAATTTAATTGTATAAACAAATCTTATGCGTATATAGAGTTGACTAACTTGATGGGTCATTTGTTATTTAGTATCAATACAAATATTACAAATATAGTTTTAAAAATAGCATTTATATTAAACGTGTATTTACAAAAGGTAATGATTGTTCCAGCAAAAAAATATCAAACTTACCTTGATAAATGAAACGGTGGTAGATGAATTATCATACACACCTCATTCATTAAGAAAGCAACACTGTAACAATTTCTAACCAAGAACAGGTAATCATCTTGAACAAAATACAAATCTAGTAAATTTATTGTTAGTTTTCTTTTGATCTGCATGTAAGTAAGAATGACAACTATAATATATTCAACACCAACTGTGTATGGTTTAGGTTGATTCTAAACCATTAAGATGGTAGTGATTTATAGTATGTTGATACATAGATACTTGCTTGGGGTATGCGGTTTCATATTTGACGAAATAGGTTTAACTTGAAAGACTATTTGTTTTGTAGTTTCTATAAACTGTAATAGATATGAAGATTAGTCTTCAAGCATATAGGTTAGTTAATTTTATATGGTGTATGTTTTGTTTAAAAGTTAGTTAACAGAATAACATATTATGTGGTCCATTATTTTGTTACATGGTATGTATGATATGATTATAGAGTGAAATCATATAATCGAAAGGTTACGCAAAGGAGAAAGTGTAGTCATACTGTATAAGTTTTATAAAGGTGTTGTGTTTATAGTGTATTCGAAATAAGTAGTATGTATAAAGTATTCACGTAAGACATACAGTGTGTCGATTAAAACGATTTGCGCTTTTGCAATATATATGACATGTGAATGTATACTTATGATATTCATTATTAGTTTGTTTCTAAAGGAAACATAAATTAGTATTAGTTATAACGTAATCACTTATGACTGTTGTGAATAAACGTAAACCATTTGTTTATCTATGATATAGGATATGTGAATTTATATTTGTAAAGTGATTCATATGTTTTAAAATGAATACTTGTTTTGATAATTGTGTACAAATACAGTCTGATTGCTTATATTTGTTTCCAATGTTGTTGCAAAACGAATCATTTAGCTAATCTATATGTTACTCATAATTTGACAGGATGAGTCTTCAATTTGTGTTTGCTGTAAACAAAGCAAAGTTTGCGAAAAGTCAGGTATGCGCGTAAGGTGATAATTTAAACGTTCTCCAACATTACCTTGTTTATAATTGAATATTTGTTTTATTTTGTTTGTGTTGTCAACGTTTACCATCTCTGTTCACAAAAAGCTTCTACGATGGAACACCATGGCTGTACTTAATACATAATCGGGGAACAAAACACAAAGTCTGGATAAAACAAAGCTCAGAAAACCATTACAAATTGTACGGCGATGAGTGGGCCAAGTTTCTGGAGAAGAGTAGGTATACAGACGTGGAAATGTTGCACTTTATAAAGGAGGAGGAAGACATGTATTACGTAACTGCCTACAATCGTGCTGGCGTTGAATGCGGTGTATATGACAGCAGCCTGATCGGCAGCAGGCAGATGAGATGCTTAGTGTTTCAGGGCGAGAATCTTGGACATTCTCCGGTAAGCACACACGAACTATTATCTATTTTGTAACGTGTTTTTTTAAGTTCAAATATGAACTGATTAAATCTGTGAATATGTTGATTATTTTCAATTGTATGTAGTTGCTTCCCGGATATTTCCTGCAAGATATAGTGACAAACGAATTTGAAATTCGAATGGGAGGAATGAATTTAGCAACTGTGAATCATCGTCGTGTTCATATTCGAGGAACATCAAATCCAAAAGTATATGCAAACTTGTTTTACGGAGATGGATGGAATACTGTTGTTGACAGTCAACACCTGGTACCCGGGAAACCAATGGTTTTCACAAATCTTGGTGGTGCAGTACTTAATATGGTTACTTTCGGAAGGGATGGACTTGGTTTAGGCTTTGAGGACATCCCGAGAACAGAATTGGATTTAGCTTTTCCTATCTGTCGAGGTCCCCTGGACAAAGGTATCATACGATATTTATGTTACACATCTATACTATATGATTGCATAATTCTAATATTTTGTGTTCACAAATTGCAATATAGATCCAAGGATGTCTCACATATGCGACTGGGAAGGGCATGATCAGCATAGAAATGAAGATGCATGTTTTTACACACCAATGCTGGCCTATGTCCTAGATAGGAACCGTTTGGTAAGTAGATACTACGTATAATTGTTAGTGCATGTCAGTTTGTGTGTATTTAAGTTTTGATTATGTCTACTTAAAAATAAGAGCTTATTGAGGTTTTATATTTCATATACAGACTGTACCTGTCAAGTTTGTTGATAAGAGTGAACTGTACACATTTGACAACGCAATTGTTAGACACGGTGGGATGGAGTTTCCGGTTGACCTGGTGACTGTAAGGCACAAACAGACACGGAAGAGGAAGCTGAGAAAGAACCATCTAACAATGATTGCAAAGGACAAATGGAAACATGTCAAAAGGCAATGACGTTTCAGGAAGGACAAAATGATTCGATTTCAGCTTGTTGACGTGATGACTGATTTGGCGGAGACAGTTGATCCGGAGTTTCCTGTGCTAGTTCCAATATTTGATATGTGCTGAATGAAGGTGTTGAAGTGGATTTGACTTTTGTTATCGGGATTGTCAGTGGGTGTGTGTCTTTTGAAACAATGTTTAATATCAAGACTTTAGTAGTTTAGTTATATGTTAAGTTGAATAATGTCTGGATACATGACAATGAATCCAGTCTATTATCCTACTACGTTTAAGGTGTTATCCTACTACGTTTCGTATGTTGACAATCAGTTCTTATTTGTATATTGTTGAATCAACTACTTTAGACTAATGCATTCATCTGTTAATTAGCTTACTTCCCTTTAGGAGTGTATGTTATTGTTTAAAGTATGCTTGCTTGTCTATGTAGTAAGAATTTTAGTTGGGTTACAATCTGCTATAAAACTGGATGATAGTATGTGGGTTAGTACCTTTTTATAATGTTTGTTATACTGACATGTTTATATAGCAGATTGATTAAGTAGGCATCCAAGTTCATCTCGATACCTTTTTTGTAATTTTACTTTTTAGAATGACAATGTGCACCAATGTATATATTGACATATTAATGGTATGACACATCAAGATGGTTTCATCTTCATCTGAATCAAAAAGAACATACATTTGTTGTCTTTTAAAACAGCTTTCGATGTAGACTACTTCCATGATCCTTAAATATGTCCTACACACATGTTTTATTGTGATACAAAAATGTTTGTGGCAAAAATATAACTATTTTTGGTAGACTTGGTTGAATGCTTCAATTAATAAGTTACACATAATTAGGCTTATAACTGAGCCCATTAAATCCAAACAGCCTAATAGATTAATATCTCATGTTCCGGTCAACTGCAAAAGTCCAAAAGCTCAAGAGATTTTTTGCGTGTATAGATATAGATAGATTACGTTTTCCAAGCACAAAACATCTTGAATCTTAGTTCAATAGCTATCAAGTCGTTAGGTGTTCCACTTTTCAAAACATTGCATGATGATAGTGGTTAGATTATCCAACTTCATGTAAGATAGTGTACACAAAATATGTTAACGATGATAATTGATCACTGCAAAAAATGCATGATATTTGTCTACTTGATGATCTATGTTACTGTTAAACATGTATAATACCCTAATCATCTTGAGTCTTAGTTCAATAGTTAATGCATGTGGTTTTCAAGTATTATATTTGTAGATGTACGATAAAATGGTTTGTTGATGCTTATATGAATTGCAAATCGATGTACATTTTTTAATGGTGGTGGCATGATAAGTTGGTGATGACATGAATGGCAGTGTTCTATCAGATATATAAGTGTTGTCCAATATGTGATAGGATGGAAGTATGCATCTTGTTTTCAGATATATAACAGATATGTGACAATGAGTATATATCATATAACAAACTGGTTGTCCCAAAAAGGGTAATTAAACATCATTATCAAGAAGTGAATATTTGTATTATGCTTCAGAGACAAAAAGAGTCTGATGAACATAGTAAAACAAATATTCAATAAAACCGCATTGATAGTTAGCCAAAAATACAAATGCTCAATACAACTGCGTTGATAGTTAGGATAAAATACAAATGTCACTAAATAAAAATGGAATATTATCATAAAATTTTCATTAGAACATATAAATAATACATAAATGTGCAAGTATACATTTGTTGTTTATGCATACAGATTTTGAAGTATAAAAAAAGGTTTTAACAGCCAAAGTGCCAGTGTTTAGGACTGAAGGTGATTAAACTTGATCAAGCGATATAGGTTCCATAGAATATAGCACACCCTTACCTGCAAAATGAACAAAAAAGCCAAAAACGGGTATATAATGGTAGCGGTCAAAACCTACAAACAACTTTAAGCACAAAACTTATTTCCAATAATTAACCAAAGTACTGATTGGTTATTCTTAATAAGACATTGTCCACAACGAAAAATCAGATCAAACAGTATCGCAAATGCGAGGAAAATAAAATGAAAGACCAACATAATGGTACTAAAAAAGTATTGTTTACGTGGATATCCATCCACAGCTTCCGCTTATTTCAAAAGTAACAACTCCAATAAACAGTACATTCACGGTTTCTCAACTTTAATCTCCTTGTCAAGAACCAACTTTGTCCTTTTGGTAGCACTATTTTCTTCGCCTTGGAGCAAGTCAGTCTTATCCAATGGATCAACCTTCCTTTTTTCTTGAGACGTAGTATCAGAAGACGATTGCTCGGCATTCACAACATCATTCTTTAGGGCGGCGAGCGGCGTTGTGTTCTCATCGGTCTGTGACTCCAAATCCTGCGTAAAATCACCCAAAGGGTAGGTTAATCATTGTAAAATGGTTACCAAAAAACGTCGCAAATGACAGTAGAAGATGTGTAAAAAAAATGTGTACAGTAGCATCAATGAAAAATACTTACAAATGGCGTCACATCAGCAACCTTTAAGCTGGTGGCTTCGTTTTCAGCCTGATATCCAAATGAAATAAATAAATTATATGGCTAAATTTTTGGTGGTAATGTCTTAGTACATGAAGTTTGGTTAAAATTGTTTAGCAATTTAAATTCATTTATCACCTTTCCCGGTGTAGCGGTAGCACAAACAGATTTAATGATATCGGGATCATTAGACAAACGCAATACATTGAAGACAGGCATCAGCTTTTCTTTGTTTTTGGCATCAACAGCCACCTTAAAAACAAATTTCTTATCAACAATTTCCATAATCTCCGTCGGGAAGACAGCATCAGACTACATAAGAAAATGTAAATGGGTGGACAATTTAGAATGTACAAAGTGTTTAAAACAATTAGCACTGTTGATGAACAATTTATACCTTGCCATACTTATCCAGCAACTGATAAGCAGTTAAGTTATTCAGAATAGCCTGCACCTCATCATTATATAGACAAACTGATACAGTGCCAGTTTCATCTTGAACCCTCACCTGTAAGCGGAACCTAAATGCAAAAAAGTACACAGGCACTGAGGTACTAACAACTGAAAGCAAATGCTATATCAAAGCCAGTTTAAGGGATAGTATATACTCACTGGGTTTTGATTGACGTAGCAGCAGCATTGCATTTTGAGCACCACCATTCATTAGGACCAGCAACCGGTTTTGGTGTGGTATCGGATTCAAGGTCAACAATATCAGCAGACTTAACCAACTTCTTTCTACACACCCTGCATCCGAGGTACCACCAACCTTCCTCCTCTTGGATAGCACAAATTGTAGCGACGATAACGGATGGAATACCCTGCATATATGTCCGAATAAGTTGGTGTTATTTTTGTACAATCGTTTTAAACATGAAACATCAAATTGGTATGCTACATTTCATTACATAACCCAACAAAAATGTATTGTTTGGAACAGTTTCATTGTACATTTATGTATTGCTGAGTATACTATATGTAAATGCTGGGATTGTCAATGAATTTACCTGTTCAACATCAAAAATTTCCGCAATGTTTCTAAACAGGTATTTGGTGACGAAATCATCTTTTGTAGAATTCTTTGAAGCAGTTGAGATACGTGATGCAGTTTGTTGAGAATCCTCCGTACCTTGAGCAGCCACCAAACTACGTATGGTTAAAGAGACCAAAGTTATTATGGACCATATCAACGCTAATATATTAACCAATTTAAAAAACATATACAAATATTGGTTTAAGATACCTTTTCCTAAAAGATTCTACATCTTTAAATTCATTGCCAGGTATACAGTCTTTGCCACTGAAGAGGAACAACCTTGTTCCATTGAAACCATTTTGGATGGCCATTTTTCCTGTTTATTCAAAAACATGTACAAAACATTTAAATGATTTCGGATTTATACCTATTGTCTCTAGTGCAGATAAATAAACTGAATGTAAACAGAATATAAACGTACCATCCCAGACTTTCATCATGGCCAGCTGGAGGACAGCAATGATCTTACCATGTTCATCGAGTTTATTCAAAAAATCAGCGAATTGTTGAGCAAAACTACCCCACAACGTACACGGCAACTCATTGCCCCTGTATATATGATTGTTATCAATTCAGTAAATACATTGTAAATGTAAATGCAACTGTAAAAAGTTTGTTAGAATGACCTACTCATCATCAATGATTGTGATGGGTTTCTTCTTTCCAGACCTGCCGTTTTTGTCATAATTATCCAGGTCATCACAAGCAACCACCTGGCCTATCACATCTGCATAATGTTGAAACACAAAAAGTTTCAATTGGTTGCCATATCATGTACTAAAGAAAAGACAAATGTATACAAATAAATAAAAGGATTCTACATACCAAACTGGCCAACTTCCTCATTCTTAAGAGATGTAATGTTTCCATAGGGACGAAAGTCAAATCCATAAAGAGAACCGGTGAAATCTGTGCACTTTTCTATGACAGTGTTCGAAAGAAAGCTTAGGCGGAGTGGTTTTTTAACGATGCGGAACTTTGGTTGAATCTCCCCAAGACTATACCGTTGAAGGATGACAGCATTGCCCTCTTCTAATTGATGTTTGAAACCACTGACCAACGCCATCCTGACAGTTGCTTGCATCCTAGTGTTCTGGAAGAAAAAATGTGCATATTTTAAAGTTTAGTACATAAACAAAACTTCTATACAAAATAACAATTCATATCTAAAATGCCAAACATCAACAAACAATGCTATTTAAAAAGACACAAATAAAAAGTATAATTTGAAGCATAACATAAGTAGATGCTTGCATGTTCATCAAAAACGATCATCTCCATATTAACAATATTTGGCTTGCTAAACAAAGGTTGCATCCAAGTGCGAAGAATACGCACTCGTAACTTGATGTTGTCCTTAACAGGTGATAAATCGTTGATATACCCAGAAACAAAGGTTGCCATTGCTTGATTTGATATTCAACGCTTAGGTAAGTAAATGAGGTGTGCATCTTTATCAACACGGACATCCTTAATTTATACAATGTGTGTCGCCCTGAAAATTAGGGATCATATGAATCAGAATACTTATTTTGCATACTCATATTCCCAAAATTAAGATCATTACCAAAAAGAATAAAAAAGGCCCAAATTTTTTTTAGGGTTCTTGTTGGGCATTATATAAAATCATTAAAATCACTACAAAAATTAACATAAACCAAATAAGAATTAAAACAATTAGTTCAAAATCAAGATACTTACCAAATAAAAATGATGCCAGCGATTCAACTATTTTGAGAGGTGATATATGTATTGAAACGCCAAACGTATTGGGCAAGAAAAATTGACAGATTCAAACTTTGATTGAATGGATTGAAACGCATAATTAAAAGTTTTAATTAGTTGCCACATTTGTGAGGAAAAAATCTCGTGGGATATGAATGTTTGTTGACCGGCAATATTAGAAACTTGAGAAGGAAGGGTGGGAAAAAGGAGTCACATGATGAGCACATGATATTTTTTAGGATGCATTTGGGTGTTGTACATTTGTGCTAAATATGGAAGGGTTTTTAATAATAAAATTTAATGTTGTGCTTTATGGGGTGGTACAGTATTTTCATATATTATATAGTATAGATAGATTTTAGAAGGTATCAATGCTTCTACAAGCTCCCCAATAGGTTTTGAACGGCGAATAAATTGTGACTTCGAGAACCCTTTTTATTGTCAAATGACACTTTCTCGTCTTCTTAGCTTTAAGCAGTGAGCACGTGTTTCATTGCTTTTATTCATGAGTTAAAATTGAACCCCAAAATTTATTTCTACGAAAGTCATCCTAAAACATTATTTTTCAATGGTCAACTAACATTTGAGATGAGAAAGTAATACCACTAAAGTGTCTAATCTATCATATATATATACTACATATAAAGAGTGTATGGTCAAAGTGAAATTGTTAAATGTTGAAAATTAGTCAAAAATGAGAGAAATGTATAGTGTAATTAATTAAATGTACAGTGATTTATTCATATTGTACAACCAACTAAAAACATATCTACCAAATTAAATACAAACAATTAAAACACTCCTTACTAAAATGTATAATAAAATTTTCACAATATACAACATAATCCAGAATATAAATTAATTAAACACACTAATTAATGTTATTTTTAAAACACCCTAAAATAAAAATTACATGTTATTATACACATTATACAAATTAATAAAACACACAAGTTTCATACAAGCTAACAAGTTGATAGTACATATAGCTTCAAAAACCAGACCGGACCAACGGGTTCAACCGGGAACCGGTGTCGCCACTGGTTCGGATAACCAATAAAAACCATCCGAAAACGAACCAGAGAGGACCCCGTTGAAACCGATACAAACTGGTAAATCAGACCTCATCGAGATCTATTTCTCCGGTTAATCGTTACAGGATACCCGCGTATTCTATATATAAAGGGAAAAAAAGTGAAAAGTAAAAAGTTGAAACTAAAAATAGAAAATGTTGAAAACATATATTTCAAAAGAAAACTATTAATGCACATCGAAAACCGGGTTGACCCGAGACGCTTCAAACCCGGCGGGTTGACCTGGTTTAATTTGACCCACGCTCGACCCAACCCGTCGAGTTGACCCAGTTTAAATCGACCCGTTTTTCGACTGAAACGGTTGAACAACCCAGGTTGAACAGTTTTTCAAAACATTATGTTTAATCCTCAAATCTTCAAACTTTTATTATTTTTCGTTTTAACTCATAATTCTTTTTAACACTAAACGATCTGTCACTATAAATTTTCGTTGCTATGCACGAGTACTTGTCTAATATATATAGAAAGAAACACATTTATTTAAAACTTGAAAACTTAAAATAATTTTCTTAGACTAAAATATTGCTTAGAAAAGGTAAGTCAATTTATTTAATATTTAAATACTTGTTTACAATTTAAACCATTAATTTTTGTGCAAAACTAGAAGGGGGTTGAACAGTTTTACCAATTAAAACTTCTTTTTAATATATTTAGATCGACTTATGTCAATCTATTTGGATGTGTATGTTGGACATTGATAGATAGATATATAAATGTGTAATGAAAGATACAGAGTAAGAAGCACATAACCACGACACGATCATTTATAGTGATTCGGCTACAAGGACACCTTCCTTGCCCTACTCCACTCCCCGAGTCACCTACTCGAGAGTTTGTAATCACTAAACTACACCAACTCGTTATGGCGGAGAAGCCTTCACAACGTCGCCTACCCTTTTTCCGGTACTAGGCTAACCACCGGGTTCTTTCACAAGGGAGAACTTCACCTACCACAACGTCGCCTACCCTTTATCCGGTACTAGGCTAAGTACCGAGTTCCATTATAATGGAGGAACAACTACCCAACACTACACGACACCTAACCCCAAAGGAGACCAACTCCTTATTACAACATCATTAAGGATATCAATATCCTTGGATACAACCTATCTCTATTTGTATATCGATGCACCTCATCGAGTATACAACCTTGGCATCCATCACTAATGCCACTTGACTTGACTTCTAGGCATCTTTCACCAATGCCCTTGACACGGACGTTTAGCACCTTTCACTAATGCCTTCGTTTTAACTCCTTTAGCATTCTTCACAAATGCTTTTGACACGGACGTTTAGCATCTTTCACTAATGCTTTCGTCTTGACTCTTTCGGCATCCTTCACTAATGCCTTGGACACAACACTTCTATTGAGGAAGAAAGAAGTATCAACAAGAGAACCTCAGTAGTATTAATGATGACGAAGTATGGCAACTCATGGACTTGAGCTTGCTCGACTTCAAGAGGTGGTGATCTCGCCTTTAAGAGGAACCTAGAGAATCACACAAAAACAAAAGATAAACTACATAGAGAGATCCTTAGGATATGAGGTTAGAAGGTTACAATACTTGGGGAAAGTATGTGTGGGAATAGCAACCCAAAAGGAAGAAATGGCTCACTATTTATAGAAGAAATTTAGCTACTGTTCCACGGATCCCACTGTTCCACGGATCCCACAGTTCCTTCACTTGAGGGATCCGTCCAGTGTATTACTGGGGATCCGTGGGACGCTCCTATTTGCCCATGGGTTTTGGGTCATGGGTCATGAGTTATGGATCATGGGTATCCAAGTAGATACAATGTATCTACAAGATGCAATGCATATAGTCCATGGGTTAAAACCATGGGTCATATATAATATTCATATATGACTTATGCATGATGTCATGCAATGGGTTATGGGTCATGCTCCATGGGTATAGGTCATGGACTTTGGGTTATACCCAACTACATTCAATGTATTTGGTCAATGCGTCAAATACTTAAGTTTCTACCCATTTATATTACCCATTATAATACATACTAGTTATGTATATATTTACCCAATATGTAAACACTAGTTGTTGTACATATGTGTTACTAAATCATAAAATCACTTATACTTATTTTAGCGTTTTATGTGAAAACGTAAGTGTGTTAGTAAACTATTGGCTCAAACCAATTACGTATTTTATTTGTTTCGTTAAAATGATTTTACATTTGTTATCGACAAAACATTATAAGATCGTAAAATATAAATAAACGTTTTTACGGCTTCTTTGTGTTAACAATCTCCCCCTTTTTTTTGATGAAAAAACATAAAATTATTTTAAGGAAAAACTAAAATTCGTAAAAGTTCGAATTGGAGTTTTTACTCTCTTCTCCCCCTTTTTGTCGAAACAAAAAGAGCGTCGAAAAGAAACTAATACAATGTTTTAAAAAAAACATGTAATGAAGAAAAAATATAGAGCAAGTGACGGGAAGAGTTCTCATCTTAACTCCCCCTTGACGAGTCCATCCCTTTGTGAGGGCGTCAAGTAAAAAAAATTACTAAGCTAATGCATTGCAACTATGTTTGCAAATGGTTTCGTCTTTGTGACGATAATGCTCCCCCTTGCTGATTGCAACTTTGCAAAGGGACGTCATGAAATGTAATCCAAATGAGGATTATATTGCAAATGGTTTTGCAATGTATTGTTTGACACAAAGCTCCCCCTAGCTTAGGGTGTCAAAGTCTTCATGTGTATTTTGAAAATCTACAAAACAAAGGTTAGAAAACAAGTATATAATGCATAATTTCCTGCAAATAAGACTCAAGTTAGTAGAAAACATGTCTTCTGTCGCACGGATCCCACGGTTCCCTCCTTGGAGGGATCCGTCTAGGCAAAACTCAGGGATCCGTCTGTCTGATAACAGAATTCAGCAATGGTGATGTAACAAATAATGTTAACATCAAAGTGAGATATGTATTTAAGCAACAAACATATACTCAAAGCAATATGGCATATAAACTTTCATTCAATAAAACATAAGAGATGATCTACAAATCTCTAAAACTAAGGGAATGATTTAGCCATGTAATACATTTTCTACTAATACTAATAAGTGACCAAAACTTAAAAAGCATCAATGTGCTTGAGTCTAAGGATGACTAGACTTGTTGATTTGGTCCAATCTTTCAAGAAAATGATTAAACATGAAATGGGATTCCTGAATAATCTAAGTTAAGTTTAAGACTAGGACACCATTTTAATCCTTAGGCTCATGGTTGTTTGGGTTTATTGACCTCATCGAGACGTTCGAGGAGGTGATAAAACATGAAACGTTGCTCTTCACGTAGTTCATGTATCAACCCTTCAACGTGTTGACAATTGTTAATACAAATAAGCCGTGAAAACGTTTATTTATATTTTACGATCTTCTAATGTTTTGTCGATAACAAACGTAAAATCATGTTAACGAAACAAATAAAATACGTAAATGGTTTGAACTAATAGTTTCTAACATATTCACACTTTCAGATAAAACACTAAAACAAGTATAAGTGATTTTATGATTTAGTAATACATATGTACAACAACTAGTGTTTACATATTTTGGGTAAAATATACACATAACTAGTATGTAGTATATTGGGTAATATAAATGGGTAGAAACCTAAGTATCACAACCCATTGGGCAAATACATTGAATGTAATTGGGTACAACCCAAAGCCCAAGACCCATGGATCTTGACCCATAACCTATTGCATATCATCATGCTTATCTCTTACATGGATAATATCCATAACCCATGGATCAACCCATACCCAAGTGACCAAGTGCAATGCACTCAAAGATACATTGTATCTAGCCAAAGATCCATGGTTCAACCCATGACCCATGACCCATAACCAAAATACCCATGGGCAAAAGGGAGCGTCCCACGGATCCCTAGCCTAACGCTAGACGGATCCCTTGTGGAAGGGATCCGTGGGATCCGGGGAACAGTAGGATTTTTCCTCTATAAATAGTGAGCCATTTCTTCAATATTTCTCACCCTTTTCTAACACACTTTCTCCCTGAGTTAAAAACTCACTAACCTCAGATCCAAGAGATCTATGTTTGTAGTTTTGTTTTTGTGTGATCTTTTAGGTTCCTCTTAAAGGCAAGATCACCACCTTTGAAGTCGAGCAAGCTCAAGTCCATGAGTTGCCATGCTTCCTCATCATCATAGCTACTGAAGTCTTCTTGTTAATGATTCCTTTCTTCCTTCAAAGGAGTGTAGTGTTGAAGAAATTAGTGAAAGATGTCTCAAGTGTCAAGACAAAGATATTAGTGAAGGGTATCTATCGTCTATAGCATAAGCTCTTGTGGTTGGTGCTTAGAAGTCAAGACAAGAAGCATTAGTGAAAGGTGCTTAGAAGTCAATACTAGAAGCATTAGTGAAAGGTGCTTAGAAGTGAAGACACAAGACATTAGTGAAAGGTGTCTTGTAGATCTAGTCAAAGGCATTAGTGAAAGGTGCCTTAGATGTACATTCGATATGGTGTGTTTTGATGTACAAGATAGACTAGTATTATATCCAAGGATATTGATATCCTTGATGATGTTGTAAAGGAGTAGATCTCCTTTGGGATTAGTCGTTGGTGTAGTGTGGTAGTAGTTCCTCCATTGCAATGGAACTAGGTGCTTAGCCTAGTACCTAATAAAGGGTAGGCGACGTTGTAAAGGTGTAGTTCACCTTGGAGTGAAAGAACTAGGTACTTAGCCTAGTACCTTATAAAGGGTAGGCGACGTTGTGTAGGTGTGGTTCACCTTGGAGTGAAAGAACTCGGTGGTTAGCCTAGCACCGGAAAAAGGGTAGGCGACGTTGTGAAGGCTTCTCCGCCATAAGGAGATTGGTGTAGTGATTACGAACTCTCGAGTAGGTGACTCGGGGAGTGGAGTAGGGCAAGGAAGGTGTCCTTGTAGCTGAACCACTATAAATACTCGCGTTGTGGTTTTGTGCTTCTTACTCTTATCTTTTCATTACTTACCTTTATATGCTTGTTTATCAACATCCAATACACACATCCAAATAGATTGAAATAAGTCGATCTAAATAGATTAAAAGGAAGTTTTAATTGACAAAACTATTCAACCCCCCTTCTAGTTTTCCACAATTGGCATCAGAGCTTCGTTACCAAGTTTCTTGAAGTATATTGTACTTTAAAAACTCGATACGATCCATGGTTAATTGAAAACTACAAAGAAGGTTTTTCATAAAAACAAACACCATGTCTTTTAAAACTATATGTTTGGATGTTGATTTAATAACAACATTTTTTTTTATTATTTACTTGTTTCATTTAATTGCACTAATCTTCTTTGTCATGTTGATTAGTCAAAGCTCATACCCACCAAGCTATAGGAATCGCTTGGTAACAAGAATACCTTCCTTAAGAAGGTATCTTAAACGCAAAGGAGCGGGAATCGTCTAAGTGACATTTGTTGTGTCATTTGTAAAGACATTCCTAAGTACGCTAGAGGTATGATTTTCTTTTTATTTTTGCTTGATAATTAAGTATGCCTATTTAGGTATTTATATGATTATCTTTTGTGCTTATACATGTTTTACATGAAGCTTCATTAGGAAGCCTTTTTCTCACATACGTGTTATATTTCTCGTCTATAGTCGTGGTATATAAAACTTATGTTTTATTTCTTTTAATCCTATAATAAAACAAAACACAAATATCAAAAATTCCTCCTCTTCTATAAATCATCCACTCGACACCCACTTTATCAAAACCCCACTTTTTCAAATTTTCCAATTTCAAAAATTCCCTCTCACTCAAAACTTCATCTTCCTCTCCACTTCATCCAAACCGAAACCAAGAAGAATCATCTTCAACATGGTTTACATCGCCTTCGTGCTCATCGTCTTAACACTCATCGCACTTGTGTTCCCTATGATGAAGTTCACATATGGAGACATTTACTTTGTGTTGTTAATCTATATTGGGGTTATATACCCAATCCCTTGTATCATCCTTAGTATTGAAATGCAATATTATTAATAATCTAGTTTATCTAGGTTATTATTATCATAATGTGTTTGTCATTTCTTTTGATTTATATGTTTTATATTTTTTCGTGACACGTTAGAAGTCATGTGTGCATGCTAAAAGAAAATATAGGATAAAACATATTTTGTGGTATAAAACTGTAAAACCTATGTTTTTATCAAATCTGTTTCTGTTACTACAGATCCATGGATCCCGGATGATATACTAGCCGGATCCCGTTTGTAAAAGAACCGTGGGATCCGTCCTACTGGAAAACAGTTTTCATGCAAGATTAAAAAACCACTATCTTTCTAAATGTAATAATCCACTAGAAAGTCAAAACCTTGAGTAAGTTAGAGTGTTAAACACCATTGTTAATAAAACAAAATCTAGTAAAAACATTAGATAATCATAGGTTGACCACAAACATCTCTTTTTATTAACTTATCGTTTCTATAGGTTCAACTATGACACATGAATATGAGTTTGATTTTTCACTCACTAGCGTCTACACTCCGAAGATCTCTCTTGAACCCAACACACCTGGCAATCATGTCCGTGGGTTCAATAATCTCGAAAACCGTCACTTCCACGAAGGACGTATTGTAGACACCTCTCTACAATTCGAAGAAGGTATCAATACCTCCTTCCGAGCCATAGGACTAGAATGTCTTCTTGAAATCAACGAGAAGATATGTCCAAGGTTCATAATGGAATTCTTCCGTCAAGTCGAACTCGTTCGTAACGAGGATCGCTCTCTATCTCTTTGGTTTTATATCAAAAACCAAAAGTTTACTCTAACCCTTGGGCATTTTGCTCACATCCTCCGGATTCCAAATCATGGACAGTGTGCCTTCACCGAAGATTGGTCTCTTGATTCTCTCTTCAACTTTCGTGAAGAAAATAGTCCATATTGTTCACACATACCCTCTCCAGAAGATTTAAATCGCATGATATGCAAACCTCGACCATATTACTCCGATCTAAACATTATCTTTACAAGGGATATCCGAGAAGAGTACAATCCTCTTGCACTCATCCTACGTGAAAATGTTTGGAGCCTTAGGGGAAATCGAGAAATCCTTCCCGCTTGTTGTGCTCACATGTTGTATTGTTTGCTAACACAACAACCATACAATCTCGCCTACTTCTTCACAAGGCGAATTGCAAATCTTCAAGGCTCCAAGAATAAACTCATCCCTTATGGAATGTTCTTGACACGCCTCTATCATAATGTTATGCACTTCCATCCTCAATTTCAAAGTTCGTTGTACGTACTTGTGAACAAGATGATGGAACCACTAAACATATCTCTCATGAAGACTTTCTTCATTCTTGATTCTACCAACACTCATCAATCACATAATGATCCTCCTAGCGAAAACACTCAAGGAACCTAGTAGTATCCCAAAATAGGATCAATTCTCTTGTACTCATGCTTTATCAATGTAATCCAATTTCTTTCATGAAATAAAACATCTTACATTTGATATCTTAGTATTAGAACTCCTTTTAGACTATCCTTGAGATATAATGCATTGTCAAGATCATTGCATACCTTTAGTAAAGGTCCTGCTGAGCAGATGGGCGGATCCCAAAGATTGTGCTAGACGGATCCCTACACTTAGGGAACCGTGGGATCCGGCAAACTATAAAATGCAATTGCAAGCATTATATTTCAAACATATCCTTAGAACACCTCACACTAAGCTAAACATAGTAAGTCCTTATCAAGATAGGTTGATCTTTCCTACTCACACGTAACTCACCTAGATCACACTCTAAGACGCTTGTAGATCTACCGTTTCATTTTTAATCCATTACTCTTCCGCTCTCAAACTCACACTTCATTTTTTTACTTGATCTCTCACATTTAGCCTTAGAAATCTTTCGATTATGGCAAAATTGATCATAAATCATCCTTACCTCAAAATTGATCAAAGTTGATCAAACTCTAGCTTTTCTCATCTCAAAGCTTCTAGGATATTTTCCAAAAACACTATCCTAAGTCACAACCTGATCTCTAGGATCTTTTAGCTTCAGTTGACACTCTCATCTTTAGTGTCATCCTTGCTCATCCATTGGTACTCATGAAAGTTCCAAATCCTTCCATAAAAGACAATCATTAGCTACATCACTCATTACCTTCAAGAACTTAAGCACCCCTTCATTTAAAAACACTTTGGAGGACTGAAACACTCAAGATGTTATAGGTCTTAGATCTTAGAAACATCATTTCCACTCTTTCATAGCTGCTGAGAACCGGATCCATAGGATTAGCCTAGACGGATCCCTCTGAGGAGGGAACCGTGGGATCCGGATGACAGTTTATGTCAAATCTTGCTAAAACAATCATTTCAACTCATCTTCCTAACTCAAACACTCCATCTCATCTTAAATGAGTTCCTAGATCAGTGCAAACTCTGAAGTTGACTCTTGTGCATGTTAATCATCACATTCCAATGAATCCTAGTGGCTTAAGGCTTAAATGCACTTGCCAAATCTCTTGGTTTATAAACCACTTTGTTAGGACCTCCATAGTCATCACTCTCATCCTAACTTTCAGCACTTTAGAAACCCTTGCAAACCTCTTGAAATCATCTCATCATGAGGAAAACCCCAAGTAGTAACTTATCCACCAAAGAACTACCTATGAAAAAGGCGCGTGTTATACACGAAATCTCTTCAACCGAATCATCTCCGGTCAAGCCAACAAATGATAGGATCCCTCCTCATCCAATCAAACCAATTCCTGAAAGGATAGTACCCACAAAACTACCAATGCCAAACACCACCATACCTCCTAGGCCAAACAATATCATCTCCACTAAACCATCACCATTGGTTCCTAGAGCTATTTCATTTACATCCCCACTATCATCACCACACCTCTACAATTTAGAGGACTTGCCTCCTAGGCCGTCTCATCCGCTTTCGCCGACAACATTCTCCTCATTAGGAGGAATAATGGTACAAAATCAAGGTGTTGAGTCAACACTTGCTCCGGCTTCCTTTTCGCCGTTTCCATCATATAATCCCATTTGGATTATGAGAAATCATCAAAGTCAACCACCCGACCATATGGAAGTTGATACTTCTTTACCACCACCATCATTCTTGGTCGAGCCATTCTCAAATGTGCCTCCACCAATCCCTCCATCGTTTGAAGCTCCACAAGCCGCTTCACTTGATCCCTCGCATCAAGCCATTTCATTTCTTCCACCACCACTACCTAGCCATGACAAAGATTGCTATCATTGTCAACATGTTGAAAGTTTGATACATGAAGTACAAGAAGACCAACGTTTCATGTTCTATCATCTCCTCGAACGTTTCGACGAGATTAAACCTAAACAAAACTTGAGCTAGAAGATTTTAGTGGTGTCCTAGCATCAAGCGATAGTTGGTTTAGAAATTCCTAGTCATGTATTTTATTATTTTTATAGTTTTTAGAGTCATGTATATCATAACTCTAGTTTTATTAAATGGAATTACATGCTACTTGTTATTTTTCTGAGCATATGATTACTTTGTATTCATATCTCATTTTTGTGATAACATTACTTGTTATATCACCTTTGCTGAAATTAATCAGCTAATACGGATTCCTCAGAATTGCCTAGACGGATCCCTACTAGGAGGGGACCGTGGGATCCGTGAGACAGAAAGCTTTATTTCTACTAACTTGAACCACATTTGCAGGAAATTGTGAATTATACTTGCTTTCTAACCTTTGTTTTGTAGTTATTCAATTTACACATGAAGACTTTGACATCCTAAAGCTAGGGGGAGCTTTATGTCAAAGCAATACATTGCAAATTACTTGCAATACTAGGTTTACATTTCGTGACATCCCCTTGCAAAGTTGCAATCATCAAGGGGGAGCACATTCGTCACTTAGACGAAATCTTTTGCAAACTTACTTGCAAACAAACTAGATTAGTATCACTTTCTTGACGCCCTTACATAGGGATGGACTCGTCAAGGGGGAGTAAAGACGAGATCCTTTCCCGTTACTTGCTCTCTATTTCTTTTTATTTTTATTTCTTTCACATGTTTTTCTTAAAAACGATGTGTTGCTTTCCTTCAAACACTTTTTGTTTCGACAAAAAGGGGGAGAAGAAAGTAAAAACTACAAATTCAAACTTTTACGAATTTTAGCTTTTCCTTAAAATAATTTTATGTTTTGTCATCAACAAAAAGGGGGAGATTGTTAATACAAATAAGTCGTAAAAACGTTTATTTATATTTTACGATCTTCTAATGTTTTGTCGATAACAAACGTAAAATCATGTTAACGAAACAAATAAAATACGTAAATGGTTTGAACTAAAAGTTTCTAACATATTCACACTTTCACATAAAACACTAAAACAAGTATAAGTGATTTAATGATTTAGTAATATATATGTACAACAACTAGTGTTTACATATTTTGGGTAAAATATACACATAACTAGTATGTAGTATATTGGGTAATATAAATGGGTAGAAACCTAAGTATCACAACCCATTGGGCAAATACATTGAATGTAATTGGGTACAACCCAAAGCCCATGACCCATGGATCTTGACCCATAACCCATTGCATGTCATCATGCTTATCTCTTACATGGATAATATCCATAACCCATGGATCAACCCATACCCAAGTGACCAAGTGCATTGCACTCAAAGATACATTGTATCTAGCCAAAGATCCATGGTTCAACCCATGAACCATGACCCATAACCAAAATACTCATGGGCAAAAGGCAGCGTCCCACGGATCCCTAGCCTAACGCTAGACGGATCCCTTGTGGAAGGGATCCGTGGGATCCGGGGAACAGTAGGATTTTTCCTCTATAAATAGTGAGCCATTTCTTCATTATTTCTCACCCCTTTCTAACACACTTTCTCCCTGAGTTAAAAACTCACTAACCTCAGATCCAAGAGATCTATGTTTGTAGTTTTGTTTTTGTGTGATCTTTTACGTTCCTCTTAAAGGCAAGATCACCACCTTTGAAGTCGAGCAAGCTCAAGTCCATGAGTTGCCATGCTTCCTCATCATCAAGGCTACTGAAGTATTCTTGTTGATGATTCCTTTCTTCCTTCAAAGGAGTGTAGTGTTGAAGACATTAGTAAAAGATGTCTCAAGTGTCAAGACGAAGATATTAGTAAAGGGTATCTATCGTCTATAGCATAAGCACTTGTGGTAGGTGCTTAGAAGTCAAGACAAGAAGCATTAGTGAAAGGTGCTTAGAAGTCA
Source organism: Chrysanthemum seticuspe (assembly GCA_019973895.1). NCBI lineage: Eukaryota > Viridiplantae > Streptophyta > Magnoliopsida > Asterales > Asteraceae > Chrysanthemum > Chrysanthemum seticuspe. Next base: position 113,104,309 of record BPTQ01000008.1, on the reverse strand, counting down.
AGACTAGAAGCATTAGTGAAAGGTGCTTAGAAGTGAAGACACAATACATTAGTGAAAGGTGTCTTGTAGATCTAGTCAAAGGCATTAGTGAAAGGTGCCTTAGATGTACATTCGATATGGCGTGTTTCGATGTACAAGATAGACTAGTATTAGATCCAAGGATATTGATATCCTTGATGATGTTGTAAAGGAGTAGATCTCCTTTGGGATTAGTCGTTGGTGTAGTGTGGTAGTAGTTCCTCAATTGCAATGGAACTAAGTGCTTAGCCTAGTACCTAATAAAGGGCAGGCGACGTTGTGAAGGTGTAGTTCACCTTGGAGTGAAAGAACTAGGTACTTAGCCTAGTACCTTATAAAGGGTAGGCGACGTTGTGTAGGTGTGGTTCACCTTGGAGTGAAAGAACTCAGTGGTTAGCCTAGCACCAGAAAAAGTGTAGGCAACGTTGTGAAGGCTTCTCCGCCATAAGGAGATTGGTGTAGTGATTACGAACTCTCGAGTAGGTGACTCGGGGAGTGGAGTAGGGCAAGGAAGGTGTCCTTGTAGCCGAACCACTATAAATACTCGCGTTGTGGTTTTGTGCTTCTTACTCTTATCTTTTCATTACTTACCTTTATATGCTTGTTTATCAACATCCAACACACACATCCAAATAGATTGACATAAGTCGATCTAAATAGATTAAAAGGAAGTTTTAATTGACAAAACTATTCAACCCCCCCTTCTAGTTTTCCACAACAATGATAGCAATCCTTGTCATGGTTTGGAAAAGGTGGTGGTAAAAATGGAACGGCTTGATGTGGAGGTTCAAGTGAAGAAAGTTGGGGATCCTCAAATGAAGGAGGGATTGGTGGAGGCACATTAAATGGTGGCTCAACAAGGGTTGATGGTGGAGGTAGAGAAGTGTCAACTTCCATGTGGTCGGGTGGTTGACTTTGATGTCTCCTCATAATCCAAAATGAACCATTAGAGGGAAATGAAGAAATGGACATTGGTGCAAGTGTTGATTCAACACCTTAGTTTTGTTGCACAATCTTCTCTATTGAAGAGTGTGTCGGTAATGGTGGAGGATGAGATGGCCTACGGGGTAAGTCCTCTAAGTTGTAAGAATGTGGAGATGATTGTGAAGTGGTAAATGATATGGCTCTAGGCACCAATGATGTTGGTTGGATTGAAAAGGGTGCGTTTGGTTTAGTAGGAATTGTGGAGTTTGGTGATGATATTTTTGTGGGAACAATCCTCTTGGGGATTGGTTTTATTGGTTGAGTTGGTGGAGGAGAAATCCTAGCATTTGTGGATTTGACGGGAGATGATTCGGTTGAGGAAATTTCGTGTACAACACGAGCAAGTTTCTTGGGTGGTTCTTAGGTGGATGAGTTAGCACTAGGAGCTTTTCTCATGATGAAATGACTAAGGAAAAGGTTTCTAAATTCTGAGAATTATGTTGTGATTGATGACTAAGAGATTCTACCAAGATGACATATAAAGGGAAGGATTTGGCAAGTGCATTCAAGACTTAAGCCACTAAGATCCTTTGGAATGTGATGATTAGCAGGCACAAGTGTCAACTTCAGAGTTGTACTGATCTAGGGACTTAATTAAGATGAAGTGGAGTGTTCAAGTTAGCAAGATGAACTTGAAATTATTGCTTTAGCTAGAGTTGACATGAATCTGTCACCCGGATCCCATGGTTCCCTCCAATGAGGGATCCGTCTAGGCTAATCCTAGGGATCCGGCTCTCAGCAGCTAAGAAAGGATAAAAATGATGTTTGTAAGGTCTAAAGCCTATACCTCCTTGAGTGTTTCAGTCTTCCTAAGTGTCTTAAATGAAAGAGTACTTAAATGATCAAGGGCAATGAGTGATGTAGCTAATGATTGCCTTTTATGGAAGGAAAATGGGACTTTATGATCACCAATTGGTGTTCAAGGATGACACTAGGATTTTTGATGGTGTCAAGTCATATTAAATGATCCTAGAGATCAGATGTAAACTTGAGATAAAATTTGAAAAATCCTTAAAAATTACAAAAATTGAAAAAACTAGTTTTTGACCCATTTTGAGGTAAGGATGACTAAAATAAATTTGCTAAAATTGATAAGAATATCAAACTACGTGTTTTGAGATGTAAGGAACAATGTGTGAGTATTGGAGCGGAAATATGGTGAGTTTTGATGAGTTGATAAATCAAAAACACTTTGAATTTGATCTTAAGTTAGCTATGGGTGAGTGTGAAGCTTTCTAAGTTTGAAGAGGACTTAAGTGGTTCTAAGGTCTTATGTTTGGCTAGTGTGAAGTGATCTAATGAGCTGTTTTGATGTGAGGGATTCTGCATTGTTCATCTGTCATCATGGATCCCACGGTTCGCTCAAAGGAGGGATCCATCAAGTGCGTTCTTAGGGATCCGGCAACTGTAGATCAGAAGCATCACAGAAGGGGATGCAGTTTTTGCACCATACAACGTACACTAATTTCTATTAAACTCTACTCCAAAGAACAGCAAAACAAGCATGATATCACATAAATCATATCATAGATAAGAGTAGTAATGACAACATCCAAACCAAAACAAACTAGTGTGCTTCACAAACATAAGCATTCATAGATAAACCAAATGTCTAACAACAACGACAATCCTAATGTCTCTTTTGTCAATCTTTTCTCTTCCTCTTTCCTGACTTCATGACGTAGTTAGCTAGGCATTGGAACATACCCTTTATTTGTTTGAATTCCGCGGTCTCGTTTGGAAGAGTTGGAAGTTGTTGATAGTAGGCAATGGGGTCCAAGTCGATGTTGGCTTTGGGGTTGACATTTACTTCTTCTTCTTCGTCCGAGGAGTCCGGGAGAGCCTTAGGTTTTCTTCCATTGACCATGAACCGTTTAGAGGGTTGTTTGGTAAGAGGTACCATGACGTGATCGGAGAGGAAATGATCATCATTGATTGGAGATGGTTGCATTGCACTAACGTACTCACGGAGTCGTGTTAGGAGTATACCATACGGAAGTACCATGTTGGCAACCTTGAATACCCCGGCCATTCTCTTCACCATGTAATAGGCGAGATTAAATGGTTTTTGGTGAATAAGGCAATAAATCATTTGTACGAGACATGCATTTGGATGGTCTTTGTTTCCGACCAAGCTAATGACATTTTCCCTAAGATTTTCTTCCCATTTTCTAAAAATGGGGTGCACTTCGAAGAGTTCCATTTGAAAGGGATCACGGTGAATGAGCTCTTTATTTCGGTTGAAACGAGATTGGTCGGCTCTAACTTTGAAAATAGTGTCTCGAACGGTTGCGGGTTCATTAAGAGGAGTATGATAGATTGGTTTGGAATCAAGAGCAAAAGATTGAGCGGATATTGCCCAATCTTAAGAGTACATACAAATTACTTCACAATGAATGCGAAGGATTTGAGCAAATGTGCGGAGGGGTAGAGTGAAGTTTTGTTTATTGATGATAAAGGCGATTGAAATGCTATCATCGGTATTTCGAATGATCCTAACGCTTTTGTAGAATTCAAAGATGAAAACCGGACAGACTTGTTCATCAATATCAAGAAGACAATCAAAGTTGATTGCCGAGAATACTTGACGAATGTCGGTATTTTCAAGGAAACATTCCTTGACCACACGACCTTCGTGGATAAGTCGTTTTTGAAATCTTTTGAAGACTTTGCGATCGGTTTTTGACAAACCCTCTTTTCGATAGTATTGGGTGAGGTAATGGACGGTATCATGGTGGTCTTGTTGGGTGGCTTTAGGCATGGTTGGTCCTAGAAAAACAAATATTCCAATTAGGAAAAATTTGTTGAGATGGGTTTATGGTTTTGATTTGTATTAACAATGTTGTAAGCACAATGTAATCTTAGTTCTGTGAAAACCTTTTCTAGTAATCAATTTTGGAAAACCTAATTTTATCAATTGATTAAGAAAAAATTGAAAAACCATAAACCCTAGGACGCAGATGATGAAGATTAGAATATGTTAGTGTAATTACTTACAATGATGTTCTAGAGATGGATGTTTGAGGATATGGAGTCCTATAGAGATGAAAACAGCTCTTGGGTCGTTTTTTGTTTTGTGAGGAGAGGGAAAATGAGCAGAATTAATTTTGAAAGGCGTATAGCTGGTTTCAGTCACACGGTTCCCCCGGATCCCTTGTATTAGGTATCCGGCTAGTACAACTAGAGGGATCCGGCTACTGTAGACAGAAAAAGGATGTTTGGCATTATTTTTGTAATAAGTTATAAACTAGCTTATGGAACAAAAATAATTTTGAGGTTTCTAATTGAAAAGATGTTTGGTCAACGGGATTTGATAGTTTAATTATCAAGGATCCATTTATGACGAAGGCGTTAGTTTGACGAGATCAAGAGGAATACTATTCCCGATGATGAGTAAGTCGGGAAAATGGCGAACAGAGACTTTTAAGATACTAGAAATTATTAATGTCTAAAATAAATGATGGTATCAACATGTTCGTGTAGATGTAAGCTAGCTAATGAAAAGTGAACATACCTTTATGCTCTTGGTATGGTTTAAGGAAACCATAAGACCGAAAATACTTCATGAGCTTTTAAAGTAATCAGTTGTACTTAGAATAAGTAGATTGCGACTACTTTTAGGTTCTTCCTTGAAAGTTGACTTCATTATTCTTTGAATAGAGATGAAGACTTTGGAGAGATCCTATCATGAAGATTTATTGAAAAGAAAATGTTAGAATAATCTACCAATATCCAACATAGAAGAAAAAAAAATTGTTTTAAAAGATTTTCTTCTTTGTAGTTTTCAAACATACACGGATCGTATCAAGTTTTTAAAGTACAACATAATCTAAGAAACTTTGTAACGAAGCTCTTATACCTATTGTGGAAAACTAGAAGGGGGGGGGGGTTGAATAGTTTTACCAATTAAAACTTCTTTTTAATATATTTAGATCGACTTATGTCAATCTATTTAGATGTGTATGTTGGACATTGATAGATAAATATATAATTGTGTAATGAGAGATAAAGAGTAAGAAGCACATAACCACGACACGATTATTTATAGTGGTTCGGCTACAAGGACACCTTCCTTGCCCTACTCCACTCCCCGAGTCACCTACTCGAGAGTTCGTAATCATTACACGACACCAACTCCTTATGGCGGAGAAGCCTTCACAACGCCGCCTACCCTTTTTTCGGTACTATGCTAACCACATTGTTCTTTCACAAGGGAGAACCTCACCTACCACGACGTCGCCTACCCTTTATCCGGTACTAGGCTAAGTACCGAGTTCCATTACAATAGAGGAACTACTACCCAACACTATACGACACCTAACCCCAAAGGAGACCAACTCCTTATTACAACATCATCAAGGATATCAATATCCTTTGATACAACCTATCTCTATTTGTATATCGATGCACCTCATCGAGTATATTACCTTGGCATCCTTCACTAATGCCACTTGACTTGACTTCTAGTCATCTTTCACTAATGCCCTTGACACGGACGTTTAGCACCTTTCACTAATGCCTTCGTATTAACTCCTTTAGCATTCTTCACAAATGCTTTTGACACGGATGTTTAGCACCTTTCACTAATGCTTTCGTCTTGACTCTTTCGGCATCCTTCACTAATGCCTTGGACACAACACTTCTATTGAGGAAGAAAGAAGTATCAACAAGAGAACCTCAGTAGTCTTGATGATGACGAAGTATGGCAACTCATGGACTTAAGCTTGCTCGACTTCAAGAAGTGGTGATCTCGCCTTAGAGGAACCTAGAGAATCACACAAAAACAAAAGACAAACTACATAGAGAGATCCTTAGGATCTGAGGTTAGAAGGTTACAATACTTGGGGAAAGTATGTGTGGGAATAGCAACCCAAAAGGAAGAAATGACTCACTATTTATAGAAGAAATTTAGCTACTGTTCCACGGATCCCACGGTTCCTTCACTTGAGGGATCCGTCCAGTGTATTACTAGGGATCCGTGGGACGCTCCCTTTTGCCCATGGGTTTTGGGTCATGGGTCATGGGTTATGGATCATGGGTATCCAAGTAGATACAATGTATCTACAAGATGCAATGCATCTAGTCCATGGGTCATGGGTTAAAACCATGGGTCATGGATAATATCCATATATGACTTATGCATGATGTCATGCAATGGGTTATGGGTCATGCTCCATGGGTATGGGTCATGGACTTTGGGTTATACCCAACTACATTCAATGTATTTGGTCAATGGGTCAAATACTTAAGTTTCTACCCATTAATATTACCCATTATAATACATAATAGTTATGTATATATTTACCCAATATGTAAACACTAGTTGTTGTACATATGTATTACTAAATCATAAAATCACTTATACTTGTTTTAGCGTTTTATGTGAAAACGTAAGTGTGTTAGTAAACTATTGGCTCAAACCAATTACGTATTTTATTTGTTTCGTTAAAATGATTTTATGTTTGTTATCGACAAAACATTAGAAGATCGTAAAATATAAATAAACGTTTTTACGACTTATTTGTATTAACAATTTTTTCTACTCTCACTTAGAGCATCCGCAATGCACAAACTATCAATAGCTTTTTACTATTACAAAAAGTCTTGTGAAAGGGTTTTTTTGACATTGTAGTGAAAGTTTTTTGAAAAACTTTGTAGAAAGACTTGGCAAACTCAAAATCTTTCTTCAAAGTTTTTTACATTAAACATGAGAAGCATTAAATGCAAAAAATCATTAAAGACTTTTTGTATTGTGTATGCTTTTACTCTACACTCATATATCATAAAAAAATTGCATACACAAATTAACACTACTATAAATCGTCGTTATTATTTACTAAGTTTTGGGTTTACTATTTGAGGGACTAAATAAGGCTAACAACAATTTTTTCATATCATTATTAAACTTCAAAATTACTTTGATTAAATAGAAAATTGATATTAATTAACTTGTACCTTTCGTATATAAAAAGCTAAACATGTAGCCGGTGGACACATATTAGCAAAACTTAACCCAATGAAGACATAAAGACACGCCTGCGCTACTGTGTTGTTTCGATCACAACTTGTTCGTCTGAACTCTTCCAATTTAATTGATTAAAAAGGTCATGGAAGTAACAAAAATATATCTAAATAGATTTTAAGATGACACGTATTGGGCTTATTGAGTTGACCTGCCCATCAACATTGCAAGTGTTTGGACGAACAAGGCCCGTGAAGAATTATACACATTAGCATAGTCTAGTTATTGCAGGATTAGTTTTTACATTATAGTGTCTATATATATATGCATACGTACGAGTTACAAGTTACCACGTACCACAAACAAGAAAACGAAAACCATACGATAGTTTTGAGTTTTGATGTGGATCGGAACAGAAGAACAGTGATACCATACGTCATTTGTTTTGGCTAATGGCTATCATAAGGTAAAACTTCTACTTGTTTAGGGTAAATAAATAATACGTAGTAGTGTGTATAGATGTTGATTTTGTGGTGAAATAATTTGTGGGTGCTTGGGATTGCTTAATCACAAGAAGATAGTAATAAGTTGTAAACAACATATGCTTTGCTTAGAGGGCGTTCGGGGTTGTTTGTTTTGTATGCTTTAAGCAGTGTATAGTGGTCGTGTTATCCTGTTTTTGCTTACCAGCTTATTTTGATGTAAAATAGATAAAAGTAACTTCCAATACCGTCTTTCACGGGTTATGGGTCCCAATATCGTCTTCCACGGTGTATAGACGGAACTTGAACATTTTTCTTGGGGGGGCAAATTTATTTTGGGATGGCCGAATCGGAGATTTGTTTGTAACCTCAACTAAATTACCCCTAACACCTATAATATTTACATTAGGTGCCGCAAATTTTGGGGCTTATTGAGTTGACCTGCCCATCAACATTGCAAGTGTTTGGACGAACAAGGCCCGTGAAGAATTATACACATTAGCATAGTCTAGTTATTGCAGGATTAGTTTTTACATTATAGTGTCTATATATATATGCATACGTACGAGTTACAAGTTACCACGTACCACAAACAAGAAAACGAAAACCATACGATAGTTTTGAGTTTTGATGTGGATCGGAACAGAAGAACAGTGATACCATACGTCATTTGTTTTGGCTAATGGCTATCATAAGGTAAAACTTCTACTTGTTTAGGGTAAATAAATAATACGTAGTAGTGTGTATAGATGTTGATTTTGTGGTGAAATAATTTGTGGGTGCTTGGGATTGCTTAATCACAAGAAGATAGTAATAAGTTGTAAACAACATATGCTTTGCTTAGAGGGCGTTCGGGGTTGTTTGTTTTGTATGCTTTAAGCAGTGTATAGTGGTCGTGTTATCCTGTTTTTGCTTACCAGCTTATTTTGATGTAAAATAGATAAAAGTAACTTCCAATACCGTCTTTCACGGGTTATGGGTCCCAATATCGTCTTCCACGGTGTATAGACGGAACTTGAACATTTTTCTTGGGGGGGCAAATTTATTTTGGGATGGCCGAATCGGAGATTTGTTTGTAACCTCAACTAAATTACCCCTAACACCTATAATATTTACATTAGGTGCCGCAAATTTTGGGGCTTATTGAGTTGACCTGCCCATCAACATTGCAAGTGTTTGGACGAACAAGGCCCGTGAAGAATTATACACATTAGCATAGTCTAGTTATTGCAGGATTAGTTTTTACATTATAGTGTCTATATATATATGCATACGTACGAGTTACAAGTTACCACGTACCACAAACAAGAAAACGAAAACCATACGATAGTTTTGAGTTTTGATGTGGATCGGAACAGAAGAACAGTGATACCATACGTCATTTGTTTTGGCTAATGGCTATCATAAGGTAAAACTTCTACTTGTTTAGGGTAAATAAATAATACGTAGTAGTGTGTATAGATGTTGATTTTGTGGTGAAATAATTTGTGGGTGTTTGGGATTGCTTAATCACAAGAAGATAGTAATAAGTTGTAAACAACATATGCTTTGCTTAGAGGGCGTTCGGGGTTGTTTGTTTTGTATGCTTTAAGCAGTTTATAGTGGTCGTGTTATCCTGTTTTTGCTTACCATCTTATTTTGATGTAAAATAGATAAAAGTAACTTCCAATACCGTCTTTCACGGGTTATGGGTCCCAATATCGTCTTCCACGGTGTATAGACGGAACTTGAACATTTTTCTTGGGGGGCCAAATTTATTTTGGGATGGCCAAATCGGAGATTTGTTTGTAACCTCAACTAAATTACCCCTAACACCTATAATATTTACATTAGGTGCCGCAAATTTTGGGGGGGCAGGGGCCCTCCCCTGCCCCTACATAGTTCCGTTCATGACAGTGTATGGGGGAGGTTGAGACGCAGACAACCTTACCCCAACCTAAGTTAGAGAGGCTGCTTCCAGATCTACCTAAGGTAGAAAAGGACCTCCGGCCTTGCAAGGGGTGAGGATCGAACCGTTGACCTCTGTCTCCAGAGGCAAGAGTGTTAACCACTTGATCCAACCTTACTCTTTTTTTATGTAAAATAGATAATGCGGGTAAAAGCTATGTTACGCATTTGAAAGTGCTTATTCTAAAACTAAATTATTTTTTTTACCCTCATGTTTAACAAATTGTTGTTTCTCGCAAGTATTAGTGCTTTTTTTTCAAAAAAAGTAAATTCATACACTATCTGCTTAAGTACTTATTGTTTGCAACTTATAAGTACTTACGTATAAACAGATTCGTAAAAGAAATAATAAACAATCCTAACATCCCTCTTAGGTTTGCAGAGAGAACTTTGTTTCCATGACATCAACCCTTAACCCACCTTCTAACACAAAGCGTGAACCTTTATGTCTAATGTAATGCTTTTGACTCTATTTTTTTTCTTGACATTGTTCCTTTGTAATTTGAGCTTTATGAAAAGGCTGAATTTCATGAATAACTAAAATATACATAAGAACACCAAATTACTGTAGGTGGCAAAATGGGCTGGGTCAGGTCATGGTTCAACATGGCTTGCGGGTCAAACACGAAAACTGTACTTGCCATAGCTACGAATACAAAAAGTAGACTAATAACTACCATAACATAGTGCCTAATCCTTATTACCATTTGACTATGCAAAAGCAGGATTTAGATTAACTAATTCTTAGTGCCATCAAGTCATCAACTAGTTGCAAATGTATCTGCCACTTTGTACACTCCATGGGACTTTTTAACCCTTCAAACTGACTAATCTTGCGCAAATTTTACTTATCGTTTCTTTACACACAATTTCCCACAGCCTCTACTCCTTTCGAAACCTTTCCTGCCATTTGTTTCACTTCCTCCCATACTTTTAACGGAGTAATTAGACTTGAAAAACAGGCGATAATGGGAGTTGATATCAATGTTACATAGAGGATTAGAGAGCAGACCATCCATAAGACATAAGTATGTTTGGGAATATAATGAAAATACCAGACCACATATGCCCGTTTCATTGTAGGATCTGCATCGCTTATGTATCTTTTCAGACCTGATGTACAGCAAACTTTGCAATTCTTCCTTTCAAATCTACCCAATTTATACTGTCCTACTTACAAGGCTCGAATTTTTAGCACATGTAGGTGTGAAATAACTGGGAACTTTCTGCAACTGTAGTTGTATCAGCAAGTCTTCCTGCATGCACATCACTTTTATTAATGTATTTATGATAAGGGCTCATTACTAATGCAATTTAAGTCTTATATCTCTCTTGTGTGATTATGGTATCTGTGTCTTCTTTGGCCAAATAAAATAGCTTATAACAAAACTGAACCATAGGATTTCATCAGAACAAAGAATTGTAGTATATGTACAAAAACATGGGATTTGGATGTTTATTCCATCTATATATGTTTATGACATCTATAGCTATCTTCTTACTAGAAAAATGAAATGTGTTCGTGGGTCACGTAAAGCATCCAAGCTTGCACCAGAAGATGTTCTTAGCACTATGCCAGAGGATGTGATAACGAATATTTTGCATTTTTTGCCATTACAAGACGCTGTGAAGACTAGTATCTTGTCAAAACATTGGAAGTTTAAGTGGACTATGATCACCCAACTCGTATTTGATGACAACTTCTATGAGTATTTAGAAGCGACCGGAATAAAGAATGACTATGAGTGGATTATAAGTAGGGTTCTCCTTCTTCTTAATGCTACCATAACTAAGTTTGTCCTCTACTTACCAGATCACAATAGAGTGGATGTTAAGCATATTAATAATTGGATTATCTATTTGTCCAAAAAAAGAATTAAGGAGTTCAGTTTTACAAATATGGACGGAGAACTACTTGAGTTAACTACCCATCTTTTCTCTTGTCATGAGCTAACACATCTGGAGCTTGAAAACTGTCTATTGTGTCCGTGGTTTGAGTTTGGTGGTTTTTCAAATTTATTGAGTTTGGACTTGTCTAATATAGTCTTTGAAACCTCCAAATTTTGGGAGCTTCTTACTCGGTCTCCGTTATTGGAGATTTTGAAACTTAAGTTTAATGATAGAGGGAAAGAGAAAATAAAACAAGCTGAGATTGCAAAACTTGAAAATCTCAAAGTTTTATCTTTATCTCTGTGCGAAATTGAAAATATGACTATTATCAGAAGTTCGAGTATCTTTCAACTTGTGGGTTCTTTACTAAAACTTCAAGAACTGACTATATATTTTTCTAACTGCAAGGTAAGTTTGAGTTGGATCTTTGCAATGCATTATACGAAAATATCACAACATACCTATTAATTCCCTTGCAAATTAATTTGGCTATCTGTGTAGATATTGGCAGATGCTGAGAACAGGGTCCCGACCTCCTTACCCTGCCTCAAGACACTTAATTTGCGTAGTATAGATTTTAGGAGTGATACTATGATATCATGTGCTATTGAATTGATTTGTAGCTCTCCAAATTTGGAGACCCTTTTAATCAAAGTGAGTGGAATGCATTATAAGTTATGATATTGTATTAGTGCTCATCTTCAAATCTCATAGTTGCGCATATAAATACTGTCTAATTTTGTAGGGTGCGTACGAGATTAGGGTCCCACTTCCTGCAGTTTGTTCTTCAAAAGTAGATTTCAGCAGAATGGGACGGTTGCAGCTTCTGAAAGTGAAGCTGGAATTTATCAGAGGTATGGAGAATGAAGTTTGTTTGATAAAGTATTTACTTGATAGTTCACCCTTGCTAAAGAAGATGGATATTTATGCCAACTCATCGGAAGTGCGCGAGCTCGGTGGTGACAATGGAGAGAAGAATTTTGCAACAAAGTTGTTGAAGCTCTGCCGAGCCTCTACTTTAGCTGAAATAGATATTGTCTGGTGTTAGCATTTCAAACTTGTTCTTTTGTGTTTATTTTGTGGCAACACTCTAAAGTTTGCTTGTACCAGATACGATTGTGGGACAGGTCTATGTAAGTGGTTAAACTTTTATTGCTGTTATGGTTGAGGCAACAAAAGGAAGTTAGTTCAATTACTCTATTACATCATAGGTTGTTTAAACCCCAGATAAATTCTAAAACTTAGATCAAGGAGAAAGGTCCATTTACGCTTATGACTCAAAAGAAATATGATCCTATCCCCGGAGAGCTTATATCATATATCACGTATGCAATGATCAAGGATCAGGCAAAATGCTTGTGGCTAGCAGAATGGAACCGCAAAGTATTTAATAGCTATTACCATGCTTATTGTATATGAATGTCTTTTTAGCGATTTATGTATGAATAGGCCCTGATCGCTTTCTCTTCGTCATAACTTTTCCCCCCATATATGAAACAGTACTCTGCTGCTTTACAGGCTAAACTACTTTATGATCATTTTAGGAAGTATAGATCTTTTGGGCAATTACATATATCCCCATCTAAACTTCAATTATCTTTGTCATAGGCCCCATCGATTTGTTTAGGTCAAGCTATTGGTACTTGTGGATTTGCCATAAGTTGGTACAAGGGATCTCATTATATAGTTATCAAAGGAGGATAACGTAGCCATTTTAATGTTGAATTTGAACTCAGCCCCTAATGCTAGTATTAATAAGTAGTAGCCCATTTTAATGTTGGATTTGAACTCAACCCCTTATGCTAGTATTAATAAGTCTGCACCAAGATGACAGAAATGCCGAAAAGCATAACTTACAAGTTTTAGTGGTCAAAAGTTAAAAAGTAACACGAAAGTTTTGTCTGAGATAATTTGTTTTTTTGTTGTAAGAAGTCTAACATTCTAAACTCAACATTTAACTACGGAACCATTGAGTTTGATAACTTTTGGGAGGGTGTCTACATGCACATTTTCAATGTGATTGTGTAATTTCATGAACTAATGATCATGAAACATATCTTATTGGAAAAAAAATGAAAGACGCAATCAGCTTGAAAAATACTCGAGATTGACTCGAGCTACTCGAGTAGAGTTTTAACTTTCAACTTTCAAGTCAAGCTCATACATCCAATTACTCGCCTTTCTCCTCGCATTATCAAGTTTGTTTCAATATACATACCCTTGTGTATGTGCGTGTATATTTACATAATTGTCATTCAAACTAATCAAGTCGAGATGAACCTAAACTCTTCGACGGTGCCACATAATTATCTTAATTATTAGGTTACCGTTAATTCACTTCTCACAACCGAGTCGAACCTCCAAGTCAATTCTTATCTTGATCTAGCTGAACTCAAATTCAACTCAATTACATTTCCCAAACTCACCATCATCTTTCATAAACCCTAAACCCAGCCCTTAACGTGTAAAAAAAAAAAGAAAAAAAAAATCACCCTCCTCACCAAAATCAAAAAAACAAATTACCAAAACAAACCATATCAGTACCCACTTTACGAAAATGAACCAAAAAATTTTAATTTACCAAAAAAACCTATGGTCCCTGCTTAAACTTAACCCATGCTTGCTTCCACCACATTCCCGATCTCAAAGTTATAGGCTTTCTCTCTCAATGGATGAGATTCATTTTCTTGTCAAGCTCATTCTTTATCACTCCATCTAAACCACACCATCTTTCTTCTCTTCAACTTCATCACTTGTTCTTCCATCATCATCAATGGACTCTTACTAACCCTAAAAAATCATAGATCATCTACTTCTTCTCATTCAGAATGCAATATAGAATCAAATGGTAATAATCGCAGCTCCCTTCTTGGTCTTTGCTGAACACCAGATTCTAAACACAGTGTTGCAGCTCCCAATGTCACGTTTTGTTTTGTAGTCGCGATTTGTGTCAAACTTGGGTAGTCGCGATTTGTGAATGGGTCGCGTTCATTGGGTCGCGATTAGTGTACGGGTCGCGTTTTACTTTGTTTTGCTAAATAAATTTGGGTCGAGTTTGTTACGCGGTCGCGTTTTTGTGTATGGTCGAGTTAACTTGGGTCGCGTTTTAAATGTTGGCCGCCTTTTTAATTTGTCTATCACGTTTTTAACACGTGTAGGGTTAGAAATTTGTTTTCAAATGAATCTAATGCATTAGAATGAAAGGTTCATTTTCGTAAAAAATTGTATGCGACGGCTAGTTTCGTAAAAAGGTACTCGTTACAGGCCATTTAATAAATTTTCTCAAGTCAAAACCACAAACCCTAAACCAAAAACAAAAAAAGCATTTCACTAAACCAATCTGAAAAAATGGCATCAGCATCATCAATAGAGATCATACCTTTAGCATGATTCCTCGTAAAAAAGGGATCTTAGGTGCAGTTTGGTTTGATGGTTTAGAATGAAAGACTACAATTTGGACTCTAAAATAATGTTTGGTGCATTTTAATTCCTTTCCCGTGCAGTAGTTTATTCCCAAAATTCACCTTTTTGAATCTAAGCCAGGGGGCTTGGTTTGAGAAATTAGAGTTGGTTTCAATTTGTCTCATTCAATTACAACCACACATCATTTTTGTAACACCCCCAATTTCGTGAATGAATCGAAATTCAAGATGGGCGTTACATCTTGGTATAACAATATAATAAAAGGAAACAATCTCTAATTGAGTCCTTTAAAAGGCTGATTCATTAAAATATATCATAGTTTACAAAGACAGGTCCCAGTTGGTTCCATGTTTACAAAATACATCAACATATAGTATTTGATGTTTATCAAATGATAAAATAAGTTATAGACTTCTTGATTGATTCCATGCCCCTCCATGCCAGCCTCGATCATTATGAACCTGAGATAAAACATGCTTAAAGGTCAAGACAAAGGTTGAATGAAATCCATAAGTTTATCTAAATGTTTGAACACAATATGTTTGTAGTGTGAGCTAATTAGACTCATACTCATAGTTGAAAACAAAACAGTTATTATTTCACTAAGCTCATGCAACCAAAGCGTTAACGTGTACCAACTAAATTGGTGTGTTTGTAGCCCCTGTAGGTAATTTGCCGTTATACTTATTGTTCTCAAATATAGTGCGTTTGTTTGAACGTACTTGGTCAACACAAACATGATTCGTCAATCCCATTAGGCCTATTCACAATATTCGTGCTCACTACTTCTAGTGATTAACTGGTTCATGATATGGGGCCTTATGGTTGGCAATGATGGTACTTAGTGACAATAAACCAATCAGATAAGCATACAGCTCAAATGTTTGTGTGTTCATGTTTAAAATAGCATGTATCTCCCCAAGAGTTTGTAAAACAATTAAGTAATAGAAAGTGGGGCTATAAACTCACCGAGAGTTGGATGATGTTTTAGTGCTTAAAGAATTTGATGGATAGGCCGGGAAGCCTCTAAGTGCAACCTAAAATAGAATGTTGCGACTTAGGTTTGGGATAATGTCTAAAAAAACATAAACGAGCCTATATATGTCCGTATATTGATCATGATGTAGTACTTGGTAGGTTGTGTATGACGTTTTATAGAAATGGTCTATGAAACATTTTTAGTTTATATATCTCGTACTACCATTCGGACCATCATAATTCAGAGGTCATGTAGTAAACGTTCGAGGAGCTAGGACACTTTAATTCGTAAATCCAGCAACTCGTCGATCCGTTTACCCAAATGAAACCCCTCACAAGAAGCTCCCTAGTTTTGTAGTGTTTGATATGAAAAATATATGTTTTGCTTGTTTGATTATGTGACAAATGTGTTAATAAGGTCACATGACTTGTTGATTTATGTCTATGTTAATGAAGTTTAGTATTTTTTTCACAAGTTGTAAGGTTACATAAATTACAAAGTTTATAAGTTGTAAATATGGTCATAAACCGGTTTATATATATAACGTGTCATGTGTAAAATTAATCTGAGGGTCAGTAAACTTAGGAAAGTTTAAGTTTATGTGGTATATTACAATCTCATAAGATATGCTAAGTTTTATATGTCACTAGGTTTGAATAAAAACTTGGTTTACTACTACTTATCATTTGTAAATATAACTTTTGCGCCAAAACAGTCTGCTTAAGTTTTGATAGAAAGTAGCCCTCATATTGCATTTTCTGGTTAAAATCATGCGTGTCTAGATGGAAAACAGCATTCCTGACAACTTTCTTCTTTTAATCTTTTCATGATTCAGACCATATAGGCCTCAAAATCTCATTTCAAAATCGTCACATCAAGCTTTTTAAACATTTGACCAATTTGCTTTAGAAATCTATAACTTGGCGTAACTTTTGATTCATAAGCCCGTTTTAGGCGATTCGAAAAGCTAGGTTCTTGTTTTTAGTTTCTCTATACTCACATGGATATATTTAAGGTCTTAAAGTCATAAAATTGGTTACAATAACTAGCATAATACACATGATTTACTAGTTTATAAACATAACTTTTTACTTGAAATCATAAGCTAGTTTCTTACATATTTAATTGTTTTATGATTTTTGTACAGCATCATCAATACACTAACATATATATCATGAAATAACAAGCATGAAAAGCATATAAATGAAGATGATGATCATGTTTTAGTCTTACAACTTTTGGCCTTTCTAAAAAGGGAAATCAAGGATTAAGGAACTAGAACAAGAACTAGGAACCCTAGTTTCCACAACTCTTGCAAATCTTGATCTAATCTTCTTAGAACACTTGAAAGAATACTTCTAATCTTCCTAATCACCTTGTGTAGCTTGTAATTCACCAAAGGAATGAAGAAACTAGAACTTGGATCAAGTAAAGCTTAACAAGAGCTTTGAATTGATATGAACTTTGTAGCTTGAATGATCAAAGATGAAGAAGCTATGGAATTAATGGATGGCCTGTTTTTGGTGAGGAGAAGGAAGGGAAAATGAACTTGGTCTTATAGCAACAAGAGGAGGTTAGTTCCTAAGATATTTTCCAAGCTTACATAAGAAGTTTTACACATGTATGCATCTTACACTTCATTTATCACCAAGACACCATGTGTCTTGGTTAATCACTCATATACGTAGACCATATCTCTATCTTGGATGAATAGATGAGTTTCTTGCATTATATTGCTTTTACGAAGTCAGTTTTGTCCCGGTAATCGCTATCATTAAGTATTTAAATCGCGAAACTTAAAACTGGATATCTTAAAAATATAAAACTTCTAAGAAATGTTAAAAATTATCAATATACTCTATCTAACTAT
This sequence comes from Chrysanthemum seticuspe, assembly GCA_019973895.1. Taxonomy (NCBI): domain Eukaryota; kingdom Viridiplantae; phylum Streptophyta; class Magnoliopsida; order Asterales; family Asteraceae; genus Chrysanthemum; species Chrysanthemum seticuspe. The sequence goes on along the minus strand of BPTQ01000008.1, from coordinate 113,086,754 downwards.
ATTAGATGGGTGATAAGTTTAACGAAGGGTATAAACGCTGTTAAAACTGAGAAACATAGGTTGAAAACGCGTAAAACGTAAAACGTACGAAGTTTACGCGAAAATGGAAAAAGTGAAATGTCACTTTTCTAATATGATTATTTTGAACCTAAAAGGCTTAGAATGTCTAGACTAGGCCTTGTGTGGTGTCGGTTTGTGTTAAGTGCACATTAGGTCTAAAACCAAAGTTTAAAACGCGTTACGCGTAAATCAGAAAACGTAAAATTCCAAAACTTGTGAAAATGTTGTACGTTGGAAAACACATATTTCTATTGTTTGAAATGATGTATGGACACATCAGGATGCTTAAATGTTGTTTAAACCTAAATGAAAATCTTAGACACGATTTTGCGAAAGTGGTTCTGAATGGATTCTACGTACGTCATCAGGACGACCCATCGAGTATCAACTCTCTTGACATGATAAAAGAAAAAAAATTGAAAATGAATAGTAAAAGTGAATAATAAAAAATTAGATAATGAATAGTAACCTGAAATTACGAATTGTTACAATTTTTATACGAATTGTTACAATTTTTACATATAATTAACATATTATTATTTTATAAATTGTTAACTTATTTAAATTTTAAAATATTATAAAACCTTTTATTTTATTTCTAACCCTAATATAAAACAAATAACTTGTACATTTTCTCTCTCTTACATCAAATCCAACTCCAAATTTAAATCCAAATCTAAATCCTAAACCCATCTACAAACCAAACGTGCCCTTAGTTTTCTTTTAAAGAGTAAAAGAAATTGTGCTACTGTCACACCCCCAAAATATCGCAGCGGAACGATAGTGTCATTGGGGTATGACGTCATAGCACAAAGTATGGATAAAGAAAACGACCTCTATAATGAGACGTTTTAAAGAGTTTACCATTCGATTAAATAAGTTAAAGTTTACAACACATGAGATTCCAAAGTTTGACAATACATAAAGGTTTACAAAACATGTCGAATGGTAATAGATAAAAACACTAGACTCCAATGTATGCCATGAGACCCAAAAGCTCCATGAAATGCTATCGCCTTATGACCTGAGATAAATATGCTAAAAAGTGTCAACACAAAGGTTGGTGAGTTCATAAGTTTGTTGAAAATGATTTGAAAAAGTCTATAAAGAATGTTGATGCAGCAAAGGCATTGTAAATCCACTCAGTTCCAAGTTCCGCCCATACAAAACTTGCAACCTGTGTGTTCACAACCCATTGCCTAAAATAGAATGACAATCATGAATATGCGCATTAAGGTAGTTAAAAGTATAAATGTCACCACAAAGGTCTTCCAACATATAAATATTAGGATGTTTGTAAATTAATAGCCTTCCAACAACTTAATTTGGAGCCACTAATTCTTGTATGTTTGTAAATTAATAGCCTTCCAACAACTTAATTTGGAGCCACTAATTCTTGTATGTTTGTTCCAAATATGCATATGAAATCAAGTATAACCCAATCAAGTATATAACGCAATCAAGTGTAAAGTATAAGTAATGTTGTTTGGCAAAAGAATCTAAATGTTTGGATAAATAAGCATATATCTCGCCCCAAATAGTTTATAGGAATTTAAATGAGTAAAAGCGGGGTATGAACTCACCTGGTATGATTGATATGCTAACAAAATGAAGTGCACTAAAATGAGGCTCGGAAACTATCCGCGACCTAAAATGAATGTCATGACTTGAGTTATGATATGTTGTCGTGAATGCGTGATAGTGTGATACAATGTTGTGCATGCAACTCCATATGATATCCATACCACTTGTACGTTTTGGAAATAATGTTTATCGTCAAAATATTTTTATGACATCCCGTCATATTATAAAATACTTTACAAGTATTTACGTTGAAATGATATCCCACGATAGTCATTTAATGATTTATTGTGAAATTATAACTTTTCGTCGTAAAATAATGTCGTTGAAATTTTCATGAAAGTGACTAAAATGGCCTTGAAAAGTTAGTCGTAAAATGGTGCACGTCGAGTGTTAGGAAATGAACTCAACGGTTTTGGGAAGCTTGTATCATTATCTCAAAGTTTTAGTGTTTAAGTTTCCATCCTAGAGGTCTCGATCACCAAGAAAAATATAGGTTAAGTATTGCACTTTAGCCCAAAAGTATAGTTTAAAGGATGGTTTTCGGCAAAGTTTGAGTGACTATATGTTATTCGTTACAACTCCGCTCAACAAACGGTTGGACATTTTGGAAAATATGCTAGGCGAACTTACTTTTACTAGAAGACATCACGTTATAAAAAGTTCTACATCATTGTTAAAAACGTCCGCCAACATGGTTCTTTAGTTGCCGTAGTATGTTTGTAATAAAGAATATATTAATTTTGCTAATAGAATAAAGTTACGGCAACTTGGTTTATCGCGTGTAATTTAATCGTTACAAGTCCGTTTTCTACGTTTTCTACATCCTTAGATTCGTGTCAAAGTATACTAATATATTTTTGAGAAGTCGACACAATTTATAAAGCTTAAGACTCATTTTTGACTCGTAAAGAGTGACATTTTCATGCTGAAATTTCTGAAATTAATAGTTTTCTTCGTCAAACTTGAAAAATTCATAACTTCTTCGTTATAGCTCCGTTTTAATCCGTTCAAGCGGCCACGTTTTCGTTTTAAAGTGTATTTTCTAATTATCTAGCCCAAAAATATTTATCTACTGTCGGATTTTCCCAGAATTAAAAATATGGACAGACCTTATTCAAAATGTGTCGAAATGAGTTTTTCTCGCGCCAAACCTATTCTAACCCATTCAAAACAACTCCGGAGCTATTCTAATCCTACCATACACCTTCTTAGGGTGTCATGGTTTCCTAGACATCACCAAAACTAATATATAGCAAGGAATAATTATAGGATGGATTATATATATTCATAACTCTTGAAAATCATTGAAAAAGTGGTACAAAATCATATGACTTGCATGTTTTTGCTCAAATATGATGAAATGAATACGAAATGAGTATGAAAGATGAAAAATAAACATGAGATGCTTACAAGAATACTTGATGAGGTATAAGGACAAAAGGGTTTATCCTAATCACCCTAAGTTTTTATTGCAAAACCTTCAACAAAGAGTGATACTAGTGTGTATAAAATCTTGTCTTGAAAAATTGAGATGATCCTTGATGGTCCTCTATGGTGGCCGGTTTGTGTAGAGAAAAAGAGAGCAAAAAATGTTTTTCACCTTTGAAATGTGTAAAACTATGTGTTATTGAGATATTATGTAGTTATAAGTATAAGATATTTTGCAAAGCTTGTGACTCATCAAGAGTGTCGACATGTATGAAAGAAAAAGAAAGATTAGTTAAGTTTTGATGTAATTAATTACTTGTAGGTATAAATAGAAGTGTAGTTTGTTAAGAATTATTAGTAACTTGTATATTTATTTAAGCATTTAGTGTAGCGTTAAATAAAAATAACTTTTAACGGGTCAAGATAAAATATATTGAGGTCATAAAAATCATAAAAATACATTTCTTGAAAGATTTGAGTGAATAAATATTTATCGGGTTGAATTTAAGAAAAACCGTCGTAATTTATATAAACATAACAATTTGTATACGAAATAAATTTAAAACACCGGGTAAACTAATAATAATATTTTTATAGACTTAATATGAGTATAAAAATATATTGTGATTACTTTTTGGAAGTATCGTATCAATTGTTCAAAATAAGGTTTACGCGATAACGTTTATTTAATATGAAATTATGCGTTTAATGTGAAATGCAAAACTATGCATGAGCTAATATGATGAATGTAGAGTTTAAGAAATGACCAAAAATTGAGAATTGTGACATTCTTCCCATGTCAGAGGAATCACGTCCTCGTGATTCAATCGATGATACTATGGTTCGAACCTCGACAAGGGTTCTAAAAGTTTATGCTTGTGTATGGTCTATATGATTATGTCAATGCTCATGCATATGAGTTACTCGTCCCACAAGGTACGTTCCCATGCTATCGTGAGCAATTCCCGTCCTAAATACATGCTTTCTTATGATTAGGCTCGATGAGACAAGCTTTCCCATTCTCAAGCAAAATTTTTAAAAGACTTTTTGGTAACCGATTTTTACTTAATCCCACAACTCATCAAACAAGAACTGGCATACGATTAGGCTAAATCGGTTTAGGTAACGACTTGTTTCTAGCTCGATCTTTGCAACTCATCAAACAAGAACTGTCGCTCGGATCAAACTGGAAACAAGTGGTTTGAAGAAAATCTTTTTAAAATTTGGCTTGATTACGGAATTGCTTACACATATGAGACTACTACTCCCTTCATTGCATGATTCTTCCTGAATTAGACATAGGTGATCAGGCTATATATAATTTAGGAGTAACTATGCAATGCTTGGACTAATCGACTCATATGATGTTTGGTGTTGAGTCATAAGTCCGCATGTATAAAGAATGTGCACTTATAATGATATGATGAGATGCTATGATGATGTAGTTATAGTCTAGGGTCAATGATGCAACCTAGTTCTCTATAACCGATGCTCTGATACCAATCTGTCACACCCCCAAAATATCGCAGCGGAACGATAGTGTCATTGGGGTATGACGTCATAGCACAAAGTATGGATAAAGAAAACGACCTCTATAATGAGACGTTTTAAAGAGTTTACCATTCGATTAAATAAGTTAAAGTTTACAACACATGAGATTCCAAAGTTTGACAATACATAAAGGTTTACAAAACATGTCGAATGGTAATAGATAAAAACACTAGACTCCAATGTATGCCATGAGACCCAAAAGCTCCATGAAATGCTATCGCCTTATGACCTGAGATAAATATGCTAAAAAGTGTCAACACAAAGGTTGGTGAGTTCATAAGTTTGTTGAAAATGATTTGAAAAAGTCTATAAAGAATGTTGATGCAGCAAAGGCATTGTAAATCCACTCAGTTCATATCTATAGGTAGGCCGTACTTTCATTTCCAAACAAACTTCAGATTCCCACCCTTAAATAAGCAAGCATTCCCCATAATCAAAATGTCAGACAACATACCATTTTAAGTCCAAAAAAGAATCATAAAAAGGCTTAACTGATGAATTTTTAGTTCTACTTAGAGGGAGTCATTCGATTCATAATTTGCATATTATATTCACTCTATACAGTGCATACATATGCCTGGAACATTATCACGAAGGTGTAAATTTCATAACCTTCCTTAAACTGCTCTTGGACTACAGCCGATTACAAACTGGATGAAAACTAAACCTCAGCAATACGTATTCAATTACTCCCATATTTTTCGGAACGCGGTTTGCTTTGTAAACACATATAATACAATATCAATTCACAATCGAGACAACACGCATACATATCAACTTACGTAAATGAAACTCTAACATGTCCTACTATTTGGGCTTTTCAAGTTCAAGCGTGCGTATTTTTTTTTCTTACAACAATTTGAAACTTAAAGAACAATTATGAACCAATATGTGTATCAAACATATTGCATTGTAATTCAGTTATACAGAGCCTAACTTACCATATTTCGGACACTAACTAACCCTAAAAATGTCTCTTCATTGTTTGGTGTTCACCACTCAGCTATTGTATAGTTTATTTCAATCCGACAATAACACGAAACCACAACATCAATTAAGCATAATCATGAATATCCAATGACCGTAATCTGGACTTAACTCGCATAAATAGAAACCTCAATACTGCCACCAAATATAATGGAAAGCTAACTAAAAATGCAGTACTTACTTGGTTATATTGGCGATAGGATATCTTATGAGCATCTTTATAGGGCAAAATATAAATTCAGGATGCAGCCAAAAACTCGTTTCAATAAACGATAATTTTGGGTATAAACTGCACGCTCAAGATTTGTAACAATTCATATTTTCAGGTTACTATTGATCCCCGTATTTTACTATTCACTCTCATATTTTTATTTTTCATTCTCATAAGTAAACCTATTTCCATGATGATATGAAAGTTTGACACTCGTCGGGTCATTTTCGCCTTAAATTTACGTTTTGGTCTAAACGCCATTTGAACATCCTGAGCGTAACGAAAACCGACTCTGGACATTTTATTACATTATATTAATTTTTAGTTCACTTATAATCAATATATGAATTTTAAAATTTAATTTTAAATGTTGCCAAATAGACCATGTGTTTTACGAGTCTAACTCACGTTTTAAGCATTATTATTTATACGCAAACTTACCCTATACATGCACTGTATTTTATAAGACATTTAATCACTTTTATATTTTTGGAAAAGTCAACACATTTCCCTCCTCCGTTAACCATAAAAATATCCATTGATTTTTAAACTAAACAATATCAAACAACACAATATTTACACTAAATAAACTAAGTTTTAAATATCTAAAACTACTTATTTATTTCCTAGTCATGTGTACTTCTTAACTAAGTTTCAACATTTTCTATGAATCATATATTTTTATCTCACTCGACTTTCAGTTTCATGATTTAAATGCTAAACATTAATAATTCCCTTTGCCAAAATTACAAAAAAACAAGTCAAGCATTAAAAACACTAGACAAGAAAATCTTATTTGTTTTCTTATTTCAACCTCATTTCCCTTCCCTCCTCTTCTTTTGGGCATTCACAATATTAAATCACCAAGACATTTAGTCTTGGTGATATTATATAATAACATATAATATCATACATGTCCAATACTTAGCCTTCAAGATAAGTAGAAATATCTAGTTAAACACCTCACATGAAGAGGAAGTAACAAACTTGACTACCTAAGCCAAATGTCTTTGGTAGGATAAAATCACACATGATCTTGCAACATGTGTTCTCTTAGTTACTAAGTAACTTGACACATGCATTAGCTTAGTAGAGAAGTAAGATGACTCTTACCGTTAGCACCTCCTCATTTACCTATAAATACTTCTCATCCTCTCCTCTCTTTCATTCACAAACACAAACACTCTTACAAATTGATTTCTACTTCAAGTTTCATTCAAGAATTAAAGATAAAAGTGCTCTACATATCAAATCATTACAAATCTTTGGTGATCCACTCAATTCACTTAAAGTTTCATCACAAGTCTTGCAAAGTCACAAGAAATTGTTGAAGGATTCTAAAGGAGTGGAAGAGTATTCTAGTCCTTGTCCTTGTTCTTGTTTTCTTTTTTTTGAAAGTCAAAAGTTGTAAGAAAACCTATCTCACTCTCATGATCATTTACATGTTTAAACTAAGCAATATATGTCTAGTTATATTGATCACATGATGTACTAAACTTTAAAAAAATTGAAAGTTATTTACTACCTTATGTTAAACAAACTAGTAAACTAGTCATCTTATGCATATTTTTGCCGCAAAATCAATTACCTATAGCCTTGCATATATACATACTGTTATAGACAAGATCAAACTAAAACTATAGCAATTTGAATCACCCAAAACAGACTTATGAGTCAAAAAGATACAACAAGTTAAAAATCATACCGAAAACCTTAGATGTTGTTAGATCATAAGCTGTCCAGAAACGATAAAACACGATTTTAACCACTTTAGAGTCCGAATCATCAAAAGTGTAAAACACAAAAGTTTTCGAGAATAATATTGTAAGTCTAGCTCACAAACGAACTAGTTCCCGAACTTGATAATTTACAAAACTTCACTACTAACCTATAAGCGTCATTTCCATAAAATAAAATCATATACTTGACCCTCAGAATAGTGTTTTCTCAAATGACAGGAATAATTATCGTTTTACCCTTTTTTGCAACTTATAACCAAAAACCATTTTTCATAATTGTGACTTTTGTAAAGCACCGAGAACTTATGAAACCATTTTGAGTTACTTACCATGACCAATGTACTTTACAACTTTTGTTGAACATTGAAATCCACCAAAACTCATTAACGGAATATGACCAAACTCATTTTACAAACCGTATAAGTATGTTAACACTTATGAAATCAAATCAAATAAGCAAAACATATGATTTACATACTAAGTACTACAAAATTAGGGAACTTCATGTGAGGGGCCTCTTCGGGGTGAACGTACTGACGAGTTGTTGGATTTACGAATTAAAGTGTCCTAGCTCCTCGTACATTTACTACATGACCTCTAGATTATGATGGCCCGAACGGTAGTACAATATATATAAACTAAACACGTTTTTACAACTGAACCATTTCTATAAATGACATATACAAACAACCAAGTACTAAATCATGATCAATATAATGACGTATATAGACTCATTTATGCTTTCACATCATTATTCCAAAACCTAAGACGGTATGTTATTTGTAGGTTGTTAGGTCACCATAATATGAACACACAAGTATGTTTAGATGTAATATAGAAAGAGAGATGAAGGAAAGACGGTATAGAACTTCACACACACACTAATAGTGAAACGTTAAGCATAAAATGAAGAACCAACACCCTCCTAAGAGGGTTTACAATGTATTTATAGGCAAGGGGGCTAGAGCAACACTTCTAGTCCTTTCCTTGTTCTTTTGGGCCTAAGCATAGGCTTATGGGCTTACTACATAAGCCTTGCACTAATTACAAACATATAAGCCTAATTAGCAACCTATTACAATAATAATGACCGACAATTGAAATAATAGTTACACGTAATCCCAACAATCTCCCCCTAAGGGTTGGTCATTAAAGTAGATGTGGTTGCTGGACGTATTTCTAGCATTCTTCTTTCTAGTGAGTAGAGATGCTTTGATTTCGTTGACTTTAATAGCTTGACGTCGTTGTTTTCTTTGTTCATTGTTCTTTGTGGTTGGGGTGATCATATGTTGTTGTCCACCATTCGTCAACTTCTTTGGTTAGGTGTCTCCACATCTTTCTCCACCATGCTCACACTTCTTATGACTTTGACTTTCCAATGAGATGAAGTTCTCGAGTCTTTAGACTTTGTAGGTTCTTTGATATTGACGAAGAATCATCTTGAACTTTGTGTTGCCATTGATTTGATGAGAACGTTCATGTGTGACTTAGTTGGCATGAGCACGTGGAGATGGTGCGGTCTTTCCTCCAAGGAACAATCATCAGTACCTGCATGAATGAGTTAGTGAAAAATACCAATCGATCACGGTGGACATTTCTAAAAGATTTGACCACTAAGGACTTCTAATTTCTAACTATTGGTGATGTCCTTGGGTAGATCCCTCCGGCTCTGGCGGATCATAGGACGTTTATTACTAAACTTTGTCACCTTATAACTCCATGACTATCCTATGTTGCCATAAAACCATTTACTTGAAAATCTCTCAAAGTGTTTTATGAATAGAAACATGTTTTGAAACACTCAGAGAGTTTTGTATTTTTAGAAGTACTCCCCCTCTACATGTGCTTATTAGTTTTGACTAAAATCTACACAGTGAGGGTAGAGCGTGCATTTTTGAATTGATCGACTCCTGATATACAATTCCCCGCGAGACACGGTTATGTTGTATAGTTAAAGAGGTCCATTGTCAGCTTTTAGGTGACAACTAGCTCTAATAACTACCTTGAAGATGTAAACAAACCTTGAAAAGGTTGTCAAACCCGTCAAAGTTCATGTCTATCAAGAGTTTCTCGAATTGGTACGATCTACTAAGACAAGTGTTGAAGACAAGTCTTTTCAATTTCTGACATTTCAAAGCTCATCAATTCATGGGTTAAGTCTTAGCACTTTGAGATTCCATTAATCTTTACATCATATTTTGATCATTTATATTTTTCTCCCCCTTAAAAATGGCATATTGATGTTATTTTTGATGAAATATTGGTTTAAAATATGACCATTCTGAGTTTTGCGGGAATATTTACACAAAGAACTTTTGTTTGAACAAAAAAGTTTGCAAATACTCCCCCTCAACAAGTAGTAATTACTTTTGAGGTTTTGAAAAAAAAAAGAGAGGGAATACTTGTTCTTTTGAGCAAAATTATGAAAATATTGAAAATTTAATTAATTATACTCAAAAGTAAGAAGCTTTCGCTCTTTAAATTAGGATTGTGGCGTTGAAGCATACACTGGGTCCTTTCTTGATTAGTATGGGTTGTACACTGTTATATGAGTACAAACCATAGAGTATATATAAATCAATCAAACAAAATCACAGTTAAGAATATTCAAGAATACCAAATGTTTACACAAGACCAGATATTTTCTGAGGACGTTGGAACGTCAGAATCAGAAAGCTTGTTCTTCCTCCCACGTAGCTCTCCAGCCTCCTCATCTGATCCCCAGTGAATCAACCTTTCATCAATCCTCATGATAAACCTACGAACATCTCTATGATCATGAGAATTCCATCTTTTCTTTTTGCTTTTACCTAACTCAATATCCTTCAACCGATAAGCCAATCCATCGTGAACCATCTTCAGAGTGTCGCCACAGAACTTGTGGATCTCATCGTACGCCATGAAGCAATTACGGTGATTTTCACTTCGGTAGCGAACCATAATTTTGGTTTATGGAAGAGTTTGTACTGAGGTTCTTGGTTGACTTCATTGAAGTGTAGAAGTGGTGTGGTGAGATTGAGTTGTTTCTAATAGCTTTCGACCCCGAGCTGGAGATCTTCAACACGTTCTTGGATAATTTTGCTTCGGATGAGTACTAGGAGTGCAGTGATGTACTTAATTTGAATGTCTGTTGGAAACTAACGCATCCGTCCTTGTCCCTTGAGTAGATACATGTGTTGCAAATGCTCCTAAACATTTGTATGAAGTGTTAGTCATTTATATGTAATAGGTTGCATTTATATGGCTTTTATGTTAGTTATTAAGGCATGGCTTATGTAGAAAGCCCATAAGCCCATGTTAAGGCCCATGAGGTCTAGGAAGGGACTAGATATGTTACCCTAGCTCCCTTCCCCTATAAATACTTTTGTATACTCTCATTTGAGAATGTTGTTCACTCATAATACATTTCTACGCCTAAGCTTGCTTACGCATAAGGTTCTTACTTCTAAGCATTTAGTTTACGCCTAAGCTTACGTTTGACCTAAAGCTTACGTGAAAGAAGGGTTTACGCCTAAGCACTTGTTTACGCGTAAGATCAACAGTTTTACACCTAAGTCTTGTTTCGCCTAAGTATACTTCATCAACAACATCAAGTTTCATTCGACTACAAAGATCCATCATCAACACAAGTTTCAAGATGTCTCAACCACCATACTCCAACTACTTTACTCATGAGTATCCTCAACAACAACAACAACAACTACAACAATATCCTCAACAACAATTTCAACAATCATCATCAATTTACTTTCTTCAAGGTGCACAACCTCTTCCACCCAAATCCCTCAACCAAACCCTCGTCAACAATATCAACATGCTAACTACTTTCAATATCAGTTTCCAGCTAAGTATGCTATGAATGTCACAACGCAAAAGGAACCTTATTGGTTTACAAAGATGTGTGAAGCTTTAAGCAGCCAATAATCCATTCATGAAGCTGGATCCCTTGATAGACCTCCAATGCTCACTCGGAAACTATGATCAATGGGTGATAAGGTTTTTTAGGTTTTGTGATCTCAAGAAACCACATGGTAAGTTTTGAAGAAAGTCATTCTTGAAGGTCCTTTTCAAATGCTTACTACAACAGTCCTCGGAGATCCAACTGTTGATCCACCAAGAGATGATGTTACCACCACTCTCAAATTAGATCAACTCACTGCTAAACAACTACTTCACTTGGAAGCAAATGAACTTGCAATGCAGTATATCCTTTTGGGTTTACCCAATCTGATTCTACGCAGTGTTGATGCTCAGAAAACTGCCAAAGCTATATGGGAACAAATTCATCTTCTAATGGAAGGCACATAACTCAATCAAGAAGACATGGAATCAAAACTTTACTTATCCTATGAGAATTTCATGATTGAACCAGGGGAATCATTAGAGTCATACTATCATCAGTTCTCAGATATCATCAATGACTTGGACAAACATGGCATCATTATGCCAAGAATTGCAATCAATACAAAGTTCCTCAGCTGCCTTGGTTCTGATTGGGAAAAGTATGTTACATTCATCCGTCAAGCTAAGAATCTTTATCAAGCAACGTACGGATTGTTATATGACTATTTAAAGCACCATCAAAAGGAAGTAGACATAGACAGAATTCTCCGTGGAGTCCCTGCACCTCCAACTCTACCGGATAATCAAACTCTTGCTTTGTACACTCAAGCTTGTTATCCTCAATTTCCAAATCTGCCAACTGTCTTCACAAATCCACCAAAACAATCTGCTCAGATTACACCATATGATCCTTCATAGCAATCACAAGAAACTCAACTGGTTCCTTACAACAGCACTTTACAGTCAGACATCAGATGAGGATGCAAATGCGTTCGATTCATTGAATCAAGGATTTTCGTTAATTGCTCGAGCTTTCGGGAGATTTGCTAACAAATCCAACAACCGTATTCGTACCTCGTCAAACACAAGAAATCAAGTTGTTGTTAACAATGGAAGGGTTGAGGTTCAGAATCGTGGAAATGGTCGTCAGATGGGTAGTGGTCAAGGATTTAATGCTAATGGAAGGAATAACATGGGTGCTCCACAACAACGGGTTCAAATGGTTGATCAGGGAAATGTTCAGACTGGGATTAATGGTATTCGATGCTACAACTGCAACGAGAAGGGTCATCTGGCTAATGCTTGCCCAAATCCGAGAACAAGAGATAGCGCTTATCACAAGGAAGCTTTACTCTTGACCAATCAGAAGTGAAAATCGCGCAAGCGAAGCGGGGAAACGGACCGCAGCGCACGCTATTCTTCTCATTTCGAAAGAAGAAGTAGCCCCGCCGACGACAACAGATTCAATAGCTGGGTTATGGATCTGTTCAAGTTGGTCGATCAATCCCTCCTTTGTTTCCCCTGCCTCCGGGTCAAAGATGAAGCTGGTGGAACACTTACCAACAAAGAATAGAGCTTCATGGCTCATGCAGAATCTGATGATGACATGGAGGACTTGCAAGCTAATGCGGTCGTGATGTTGATGGCCAACATGCAAGAGCTCCACATAAGTGACACAGGCCCAGTGTATGACACTGATGGCTTGTCTCAGGTACCGGATCCTAACATATGTCTTATACATGATCTGATATCTCCACCTACATCTGCATCCAATGAGGCACATAGTGTTCAACATGAGCCTTCTACATCTCATCACGAAGAGCATCAAATGGATCCCATAGTTACATTTGACGATCAAGATGACCTACTAGTTAATATTGATAATCAAGTTGACTCCGTGATTATATTTGAGGATTTAAATAATGATTATGTGGAGACTAAAGTTGAACAAAATGATCCTTTGTCTAATCCAGATCCCGGGCTCATGACCTTATTTGAGACCACCCAATCTCAATTAGAGAAGTGCACTGAGATTAATAAGAGACTTAATGCTACAATTGCACTGTTAACTAAGGATAATGAATGCTATAAGTTACAACTCAATAATTTTGAAACAAAAGAGAAACGTGAATACAGTTTTGAAGTCTCTTTTACAAAATCATACCAAAATGAAAAATCTTTGGAAATAAAGATATGTGATCTAGTCGAATCCAAGAATGAATTGCTTTCTCAAATTGAACAACAAAAATTTGATCATTAACAACAAATCAACGCTTTTACTTCGGAAACTCAAAAAGCCAAGTCTGAGTTGTTAACATGTCAAAAACAGTTTTCTGAGTACAAAAAACATTCAAGGACGAGAATCGATCAGTATCTGGACGAAATTGTCGATTTACAAAACAAAATCAAAGAGTTTCAAAATGTTGTTTATAAACATGGTGAGTCAATCACAACAATTCAAAAGTTTACTTTTAAGCCAAATCCAGATGGACATGGGCCAATTCTTGCTGATTACAAACCACTTTTTTCACATAGAGCATTCAAACCAAATCCTCAAGTGTACAGTGCGGAACATAGAATTGATGATTCCACTATGAGTGTTGTTGAATATAATCGTGAAGAGGAATTGGATGCAGATGACGAGAGTCGATTGAAAATGGAAAATGTTGAATATAACAAACCATTTGATTATTCAAAAATGACTTTTGTCAAACAACATGATAATACAAATACACCGTGGGTTATCACACCAATTCCTGAGTCCTCTTCTAATGTTGTTCCCATCCAATAAGTTACATAAATAAATGGTCCTTTACCTTATTTGAGTAAAATCACACCATCACCCGAAAGATGTCAATTACTTAAATATTTTGATACATTTATGTCTGACCTTAATCTTTTGGAACAAGAAATTGAACGTAATTCGGAAATAAAAGTTGAAACTTTTCAATCGCCTTATGCACAAAAACAAAGGGATATTTTTCAAAAACAACCTTTACCCCATGTTCGAAATTTTGTATGTGTGCAAAATGTTGGGAACGGGATCTTCAGAAGGAGATTGGGCAATTGAAAACAATTTTCAATGCAAACGAGGCATGGACTTTGAAAACTAAACAGAAAAACAAATCTTTTCGAAACCATGTCGATCGAATCTTGAAAGATGTTATCTGTGCTGATACCATATCTATTGTTTTGTATCATACTGCTGTTTATGCATCTGATAATATTGTTGTTAATTCTGTTGATTTTGTTGATAATGTTGAGAATGTGTCTCAAATCGAGTCTTTGAAAGCCGAAAACGAGCGTTTGTTAAATGAAATTTCGATTGTAAAACGTCGTCTTCTATGGTGTCAAAAAGATTGTAATGATCGCGAACTTGCTTTGCAAAACAAACTCAAACAGTCGAGTGCTCCAACTTTTGAACTAAAACTTGAACTACTGGATGAGGAAAACGTATCTTTAAAGTGTCAAATTTCAAAATATGAACAAGAAATTACCAAAGTCAAAACTGAATATGGTGTCATATTTGATTTGCTCAAAAAGACTCGTGCTAAAGCATCACAAGAGCTTGATAATCATCTTGAATACACCAAAGAGATCTTAAACATTAATGTAAACATTCGCTCTGAAAACCAAGATTTGTTACACACTATCATAGAGTTGAAAGAGGTGTTGGTGAAACTTAAGGAAGACAAGTCTAGTAACACAAATGTCCTTGCATCTGGAATGTTTAAAATTGACACTAGGACACCTAATGACAAACCAAAAGATACTAATGTGCTTCCTTCCACTTCTACAGGAGTAGTTGCCTCTAATCCTAGTGTTAGCACTTCACAGCTTAAGAGCAAAAACAGGAAGAATAGGAAGTTGCAACGTAAGAGAAGATCAGTAAAGACCCATGAAGTAGAAGAACACACTAGGACTTTGAATAAAACACATGTTGCACCTACTTTAGACATTGCGTTAGACAAATGTAATAGACAAAGTGATGTAACGAATGTTGAACCGTTAAGTACTTTGAATGTTTTGTTTGAAGCATCTTGTATTGGTTGTCGTAAAAGCATGTTTTCTGGTTGTCATGATAAATGTGTTGCTAAATCTATCTTATCTCGTAAATGGAAACATAGAAAACCCATTACCTCTAGGCCTACTAATGCTTCTAAGTCTGTGATAGAAAACCGCCTTCTAGTGTTTCTGCAGATATCATTGATGTACCCATAGAACCCACTTCACCTCCTAGGAAGAGAATATCACCTAGTGCATTTACTAAGACCAAAGCACAAACTAGTTGGACTTGGCAGAGATGGTTACAAAATACACCAGGATTTAAATGGATTCCTAAAATCATAAATATGTGTGTTTCAACTGTAACTGAAACGGAACCCTCTAACTCTTCGGGTTCCATCTCTACTTCTATTCCACCTGTGTCGTCTGTGTGTAATGCAGGTGATACAGATCATCCTTTGGATTGTTGATAGCGGATGTTCCCGGCACATGACAGGAAATCTCAAACTTTTATCAAACTTTGTCTTAAAGTTCATCGGCACTGTCAGGTTCGGGAATGATCACTTCACAGCTATCATGGGCTACGGAGACTACATCAATGGGAACATCGAAATTAGCAGGTTTATTATGTGGAAGGTCTCGGTCACAATTTATTTTCAGTTATCAGTTTTGTGATGGTGATTTGGAAATTGCTTTTAGGGAGAAAACTTGTTTCATCCGTGATCTACAAGGAAACGATCTTATGTCTGGAAACCGCACATCAAGCCTTTAAACAATCTCAATGCAAGACATGATTGCTTCATCTCCCATCTGTCTACTTTCTAAGGCCACATCTACAAAATCATGGTTGTGGCACCGCAGACTCTCACATTTGAACTTTCAAACCATAACCAATCTTGCACGACACAAACTAGTTGAAGGTCTTCCACGATTTAGTTATTCAAAAGATCACTTATGTTCAGCTTGTGAACAATGGGAAAGCACTCGTGCTCACTTTCCTTCAAAGAAGGACCACAACTCTCAGCATGTCCTTCATCTTCTTCACATGGATTTTTGTGGCCGACGCGTGTGCAGACGATTAATGGCAAACGCTACATTCTAGTAATTGTTGATGACTACTCAAGATGGACTTGGGTTTATTTTTTTCAAAGTAAAGATCAAGCTCCACAGATGATCATCACCTTTCTCACGAAAATTCAAGTTCAGCTCCGGAACACAATTAGACAAGTCAGAACAGACAAAGGAACTAAATTTGTGAATCAAACTCTTCGAGATTACTATGAGAAAGTGGGAATTAAGCATCAAACATCAATTGCACGCACACCAGAACAAAATGGAGTTTTTGAAAGACGAAATCGTACGTTAGTGGAAGCTGCAAGAATGATGTTGATCAATGCAAAACTTCCAGTTTACTTATGGGCAGAAGCCGTGTCAACTGCATGCTACACTCAGAACCGTTCTATGATAACCAAACACCACAACAAAACACCTTGTAACATATTGGATTTCACATACACATCAAATCACTATCACAAGAGGCGTACAAGATGAGTTTTAGAGAGAGAAAGTTAGAGGTTTGGGAACTTTAGTGAGAGAAAGAAAAATCTTATTATGAGCTCCAACTCTCTACCTTGGGAGGTAGAGAGTATTTATAGTCTTACAATAAAACGCCACCTGACGGGCTGTGGATCAGGCATACAGTGGGTAAAGACCCGTCCGTCCTCCACGGTGTTACCTAACTAAATACTACTTAATATTAAATAACTACAACTACGAGCTTTCTAACGGATACATATACTTGAGGTGACCGACACTTTAATACCTGGATTTTCTAAATCCTAACAATCTCCCCCTAAAGGAGGTCACCTCAAACACACATTACAATTACATAGAATACAAACATATATTACATTGAAATTGTTCTTGGATTCTTGTTCATGTTCTTTGTTCTGTAGCTCGTAGTCTTTGATTCTTTATTTTTGCATGTTAGGATAATCTGAGTGGAGGTCTTTAACTGATCCACGTGATACTGAGTTTTGAGCCAGCTTTGAGATCATCAACCACAGTAAATCTCTGACTCATCCATTGTGGTGTTGGTATTATGTGATGTAGTGACATTTGGACCGACATGCTCACATTCTGGATCATGATATATTCTTATCAGAGTAGCGGAAGCTTTCGTTGATTCATGATATTGGCAGCAGCGTAGCAGAAGCATGGAGTGATAATATCAGAGTCATTGATGCACTAATCATGATTTCTTTGGAAATGAATGTGTTGTGTGAGCATGCGGCTAAGGATTGACCGCTCCCTTCTGATCAGCTGCAAACGTCGGGTGCTCCTGCATAAAACAGTTAGCAATAAAGCGCACAAGAGTGTCTTTGATCATTTTTGTTGAATTGAGGTACACGGCCCACGGTTCCCCGTTGATCAGTACAAGTACTGCCTGTGATCAGGTATAATTCCAAAAAATTTCCTTGACAGGGTTTCGCAGCTGCTCTAGTTGTTCTCAAACCGGAACGTCTCAAAGAATACAACATGGAGTGAGTGAACCAGTAAATTGAGATTCACTGATTGATGAAAAGAGATTTGAGAAAACAATCGTGTACCGCTCAATAGAAATTGTTTTTGCAATACAACGAAGGTTTTGATGAAAATCAATTATCAATCATAAACACCTTTTATTTTGAAATATTAGTACACAGTCGATGTGCTAAAGAAAAGAGTTTTTAAACACAACGACCGGTTTTCAAAGGTATCCGTCAATCCATAACCTGAACCAGGATTGATTCAAAAGATTGAATCGCCCCATTGTTTCTGTTCAGTTGTCACATGGTTGATCTATTGGGTAGATCTCACATGCCACCCACCAGGAGCTTGTTTGATGTTGACTCCAGAAGGCTTTCCATCTTCATTGTGAGTATGTTTGCATATCACTCAGATGTTCTGGCAATACCACAAGGATAATGCGTAGGACTCATAAGATATAATCTCTCTTTCCACATTGTGTGAAACATAGAGTCTTCATTGAAAGTGTCCTAATGAGATTTGTAGATGATCTCGTGGCTCTAGACTCAATTGTGCATATTTGGTTCCTAAGCCAGAGACTAGGGAGAGGGTCTCCTTCTTCAATATCAACAAACTCTAAGAGAAAGTCGATAGATAATGTTGGTTCCCCGTGAGAATGAAACAAGTCCTTTTAAGAGGAACTTGAGTGGTTTGGGAAGTTGTAGTGTAGTGCGTCACTGGGTCCATGACGTCTTGTCTTCAATACCGATGTTACCTTGGTAACTACTAGTAGCATATGAATTGAACCCGGTTTCTGCCCTAAGGTTGAAAAAATGGAGGGCTATTTCTTTTCACCCTTTTTCACATTCAATTCTTTTTCATTCTTCAACCCCTTCAGAGCTTACCGAAACTTCATATTGTTGGGTTTATTCCAGTACTAGCTCAGTTTCAGTCCGCACTCTTCCCATATCTCAATTTTCTCCTTTTTTTTCATCATACCTAAGGACTCTACACTATCTAGTGGATTGTCCCTGGGTAGATCCCTCCGGTTCTGGCGGATCGTGGGAACTCAACCTAACCTTATCATCCTTATATCACCATGCATAAAGTAAAGTCGGTCGGTCTTTAGATATAGTTTTTCCGCCTTGAAACCAATTGAAAACCATTTAAAAATCAATCAAGATACTTGTGATATAAAATCAAAGTATTTTGTATCTTAATTGTTTTGATATTTTAGAAATGCTCCCCCTCAACATATGCATAAAATTCAGAAATTGTTTAGCACATGGAGGCAAGAGATCTTTGAAATCGTTAGATTAAGAATGAAAGGTCCAATCTTTTGATTAACATTTTCTAAAATGATCATCAT
This sequence comes from Chrysanthemum seticuspe, assembly GCA_019973895.1. Taxonomy (NCBI): domain Eukaryota; kingdom Viridiplantae; phylum Streptophyta; class Magnoliopsida; order Asterales; family Asteraceae; genus Chrysanthemum; species Chrysanthemum seticuspe. The sequence continues at coordinate 113,067,469 of BPTQ01000008.1, read as the reverse complement.
CACTTCCCAATCAATTTGAGTAGATAAAACATATTGAGGAAGGATGAGGTTTTCAAAAGTTTGCTCCCCCTCAATATGTGCCTCGAAGTTTGAAAGAGTTTTGCACATATTAGAGGGAACCTGCACTTAGAGACAATTCAATCACGTTTCAATAATTTAAGGTTTAAAGTAGATGCTCCCCCTCAACATGTGTATGGAAAATTTGAAATCGTTTGTCACATGCGGGGAGGAAAACTTGCTAAACACTTATGAACCCATTTGTCGAATTATCAGTTTAAATCCAATTTAAATCACAAATTCTCCCCCGATCACAATTATCAAATCATTTGAGATTTGTGATCTCTGTAGATTTAAATTGATTTTGAAAGATTTTAAGGAGAATTGTGACTTAAATATGAAAAAAAAAATTTAACTGATAAGGATCGGATTTTGAGACTTTAAACTCCATAGATTAAACATGAATGATTTTCTTTTGAAAAACAATTGTATGACAAATAACCTTTTGATTTAATTGAAATCATTCTCCCCCTCAATCAATGACATAAGTTGTTGATTGAGAGATAGATATTTTAACAAAAGTTAAGTCCAGATGATTTACAAAAATAGAGTACGAGTTATTTTTCAAAGCAATTAGTTTTCATTAGATTGAAAGCAATTGTTTATAGAATCAGAGCATGAGATTTGAAAAAGCAAGATAAAGCATGGCTCTGTTCTTTCTTTGAAAAGCGGGTTACTGCCTGAAATGACAATAAACCATATATTTCACTTTCTCCCAAAAATATTTTTTGAATTTTTGTTTTTTTTTTTTGTTTTTTTTTTTTTTTTTTTTTTTAAAACGAATATATACATTCGACCAATATCCAACATCTAAAGACCCGTGTCACTCTTTGACTGACAGCACAAAGACCGCAGATATTAATCGAATCTAGAAAGATATGACAAAAAGACAATACTTTTTGAGATTTTTTTTTTTTTTTTTTTTTTTGAGTTTTTCAGATTTTTATGGATTTTATGAAAGATTTTATATTTTTCTATTTGCTTTTTGTAGGTTTTGTAATTTTGTATTTTGCTTTTTGAATAAATATGTATACAGAGATGGATGAAGAAAGACCTTTACTCCTCGACTTCCTCCTGAAGACGTTTGAGTGTTTCTGGTTGAAGGCTTTTCAAGCCAAGCCGTGGAAGAATAAACTCAAAACGTTCTCTTAGAAGAGCTTTGGTGAAGATGTCTGCTAACTGGTATTCTGACTTCACAAAATAGAGTTCCACCACACCGTTTTCCACTTGCTCCCGGATGAAATGATGTCGAATGTCGATGTGCTTTGCTCTTGAATGTTGAACATTGTTGCATGAGAGAGCAATAGCACTTTTATTATCACAGTACAGAGGGATTTTGTTGAATTTAAAGCCATAGTCAGATAATTGGGATCTCATCCATAGGATTTGAGCACAACACGATGACATGGCTATGTATTCAGCCTCTGTAGAGGAAATAGAAGTACTCATTTGCTTCTTTGACGACCAGCTCACAAGCTTATCACCCAAAAACTGAGCACCTCCTGACATACTTCAACGTGTATCTTGACATCCTGCATGATCAGCATCTGCATAGGCTGTTAGTGACATACCGGTGTCCTTCGGGTACCATAGTCCCATATTGATGGTTCCTTGGAGATACCGAAAGACCCGTTTAAACGCTTCAAGGTGCCTTTTAGTAGGCTTAGCCTGATATCTAGCACACATGCACACAGCGAACAAGATGTCTGGTCTACTAGCTGTGAGGTACATCAGGGATCCAATCATACTACGATATTTCGTTTGATCTACCATGATCCCTGAGTGGTCCTCATCCAGCTTGGTACGCTCAATCATGGGAGTGTCAACGGTGTCACATGAAACAAATCCAAATTTCTTTAAGATCTCATTTGCATATTTAGATTGATTTATAAAAATGCCTCCGGGACTTTGTGAAATTTGTAATCCCAAGAAAAATGACATTTGTCCCATCATTGACATTTGAAATTTGGAACCCATTTCTTTTGAAAAATGATCACATTCATTGGGGTCAGTCGAGGCAAAGATAATATCATCAACATAAATCTGAACGTGAATTAAATGTTTGCCTGACTTTCTGGTGAACAATGTCGGATCAACTGCTCCCTTGCTGAATCCAGTAGATAGAAGAAACTTTGACAGCGTATCATACCATGTTCTAGGAGCTTGCTTCAAACCGTAAAGGGCCTTTTTCAAGCGATAGACGTGAGTAGGATGCTCTGGATTCACAAAACCCTCTGGCTGGCTGACGTAAACCACCTCTTTCAAATCACCATTAAGAAAGGCAGTTTTCACATCCATCTGATATACGACCATGTTCTTACTAGCCGCATTAGCCAAGAAGATTCTGATAGCTTCGATATGAGCAACAGGAGCAAAAGATTCCTCAAAGTCAATACCTTCTTCTTGACGATATCCTTTAGCCACTAACCTAGCCTTATTTTTCAGCACATCACCATGCTCATCAAGCTTCACTTTGAAGATCCACTTTAGAGCAATGATCATAGCACAGTCTGGAGCAGGTACTAATTCTCATACATCTAATCGATCAAACTCATGAATTTCTTCTTGCATGGCATTGAACCAGCTGTCTTCATTCATCGCAGTTTTAACATCTTTAGGTTCGATCTTAGAGAGTACGGAGTTGAAGAAGCACCATAAGGCATCAGTAGCAAGTTGTTTACGAGTGGATACAGGACGAGAAGGGTTTCCAATGATGTTGTCCAATGGGTGATCATGTGTCCATTTTCTAAGGTGTTCATGTGGTTGTTGTTGTGGAACTGAAGTAGCAGAGTCGATGTCTCCTGATGAAGATGGTTCAGATGATGAATCAGGAGCAAATATATTTTCAAATGGAGCATCTTCGGGAGTAGCAAAGGGATTAACTTCATCTTGTGAATCAGAAGCAATTCCTTGATGTACACTCGGTGATTGAAGGTTTGTTGATGAGACTGATTGATCGGCAGCAGGCGCTTCTTGACTTAATGACATAGAAACTGAAGGATTGACTTCATTGACAGGGATAGAAGCAGCCTCTGATGATGGGATTGACAGATCATTAGCAGTTGGTTCATAGTGTTCATCAAACATTGGATCAAATAGTTTCTTCAAGTCATCTTCTGAAGGAGGTACATAAGGAGTTGCTGGCGAGGAGCCGTAAACAAGAGTAGAACTGATGGGATTACATGATGATGCTGGTACAGAACTTAGTTGTCTTGGAGCCATTGGACCGGTCAGCTCATCGAACGTAACGTGAATAGTTTCCATGATATTTCGGGTTCTTTTGTTTTAGATTCGGTATCCCTTTTAGTTCGGTGCATATCCTACAAATACTCCAATGTCCACTTTCGGTTTAAGTTTACCTAAGTCTTGACCCTCATTAGTTGGATAACACAATGCACCAAACACACGAAGGAATGATAAATTAGGTTTTCTGTTGTGGACAAGTTCATATGGAGTTTTTCCATGAGCAGTGTGAATTAGGGATTGATTTTGAGTGTAGCATGCAGTGGCAATGGTTTTAGCCCAGAGAAACATTGGAACCTTTGAGTAAATCAGCATAGTTCTTGCGGCTTCCACAAGAGTTCAATTTCGTCTTTCAACTACACCGTTATGTTGAGGAGTTCGTGGAACACTTATTTGATGACTGATTCCAACACTTTCATAAAACTCACTAAGTTGTTTATTAACAAACTCAGTTCCATTGTCGGTTCGGATGATTCTGACAGTTTTGTTAAGTCGAACCTGCAGTTGTTTGATAAGTTTGATTATGATATCTGGAGTTTCATCCTTTGTCCTTAGGAACTTGACCCAGGTGAATCGAGAGTAATCATCAACCACAACTAACACATATTTCTTCCCAAAGATATTCTGCACTCTCATGGGTCCACATAAATCCATGTGTATTGTATGAAGAACTTCTGTAATTGAGTTTGTTGTTTTGGGTTTGTGGGCATATTTCTTGCTTTTTCCCAATTGGCATGCTGAACAAAGATGATCCTTTTCATACTTTAGTCTAGGTAAACCTACAACTAAGTCCTTTCTGGAGAGATAATTGATGGTGCCGAAGTTCAAGTGATTGAGACGACGATACCATAACCATGACTTTGTTTTTGAAGCCTTTGACAATAAGCAAATTGGAGAAGACTTCATCATATCTTCGATGGAGATGGTGTATAGATTTGACCCACGTGTTCCTCTTAAAAGTTATTTACCATCAAGTTCTCTAACGAAGCAAGTATGTTTTCTGAAAGCCACTTCTAGATCAGAATCACAGAATTGACCGACAGAGAATAAGTTATGACCAAGACCTTCTACGTAATATACCCTGGAGATAACACTATCTCCGACAACATAATCTCCATAACCCATAATTGCACCAAAATGATCATTCCCGAATCTAACAGTCCCGATGAATTTACTCACGAAGTTCATGAGCCGCGACCGGTCTCCAGTCATATGCTTGGAATAGCCTGAGTCCAGGTACCACAGAACGATTTGAACGATCTGCAGTTGAACACAGACAAGAATGGATAACTAGATAATTGGGATCCCCATGCAAGAATGGGTTCCATTTGGTTAGTAACAGTGATTGGAACACCCACATCAGAAGTAGAAACAATGGAATCATCAGAAATAGATGCAGTGCTAGTATCCGTATTTGACCTATTCAGAGTATGTTCACTTCTTAAGGGAATAGTTCTACCAGTAGGCATCCATTTTCTAGTGGGCATTGTCTTAGCAAATTGAGGGCAGAACTGATTAACTTTATGGCCAAAAGGTATCCATTGATAACCTATCTTACTAAATGTTCTTCCTATGGGTTTCCACTGTTTTCTAACTTTCTTTCGCTTTTGCCTTTTAGCCTTCTTAGCTTGATTTTTAACATTAACAGTTTTAACTGGGCATTTGACAGCATTAGACAAATCATTCATACCACATTCAAGATTAGTAACAGAAACCACGCAATCATCATTACATGTTTTGCCAAAAGTAGTAGAATTCGCATTAATTACAGTACGCTTAGAGCTAACACTAGAATCAACACGACTCGTTTTATTCAAATTCTCCCTACAGTGATCTTCTACTTTCTTCCAATGCACATTTTTAGCTTGCGAGGTCCTATCATTCCTTGTATTGCCTTGAGACTTTGACCTGCTCGCTTTAATGTCACTGATTACTCCTGTAGAGGGAATGGGAACATTAGTTGGTTTTGCTACTTTTTTCCTTTCTTGTTTTGATGTGCTGGGATGTGTACTATTTGAAGGCACACTGAGGTTCACTTTCATAACATTGGGCATTGAATGAGTTGTATACTTGGCACTAGGCATAGAACAAGGTATCAAGGGATTGACTTGCTCACCTAAGGTTTTAGGGCATATTGTAATTAAGCATTCTAGAAGTTCTTGAGATCGTTTGGCATATAAGCATGCATGGCCAATTGCATTATCAAGTGGTTTCTCTAACTTATCCTCTTCTACAATCTCACGGAGACATTCTAGGCTGTCCTTAAGGTATGAGAAATATGTTTGAATAGCAAGTTTGTTATTCCTAAGATGAGGAGGAACATATTTCACAGACAAAGCATATTTATTACAGACATGCACCTTTGAAGCACCATTCTCCCCATTTGTCATTGGCATTTTCCCTTTTACCTGACTCTTCAGATTCTCAATTTCCTTTTGCAATGAAGTTATTTTTTTCATTATTTTTGTTACGAGTGACTTTTATTGACTCAAATAACTCATTGAAATGACGTTTAACCTTTTCATTTTCTTCTAGAAAACTCTCATTTTCCTTTTGTAAAGCATTAACCAAGTTTTGAAGATGAAAATTTTGAGAATTCCGAGAATCTAAAGGAGGAGGCATTTGGGAGCCAGTCACGTTGTTCATTTCACCCTTTAATTGAGAAATTTGGGCTTTCAACTTTCTGATCGTGTTACAGTGAGCTTGAATCTGTTCATCACGTTTGTTTATTTCAAAAACTGCATCAAACTCTGGAACATCTGAGGATATCTTGATGTTTGAGGTTTTAACATTTTCTTTGAGATGTTGATATTTTAGTTGTAAATCAAAATGTTCAACTTCTAGTTTAGAAAAATGTTTTACCAAATTATCGTGATCATCCTGTTCAATTTTCTCACTTAGTTTAGAGTTTTTGATTTCAAGCTCAATGACACGATCATGGGAGACTTTCAAAGCAACAGATAATTCATGAAATTGAGAAGCAGTAATAGAACAACTAGTGGCAGTATAGAACACATCTTGAGAGATACATTCAGAAATAAGATTCTCATTCAAGGTATGCAAGTTCTTCCTCTCAATCTCATTATATTTTAATACTCGCTCATAGTCACTAACCTCAACAATCATTGCATCAAATTCCTTTTCCATTCCTTTTATATCTGTATCTATCCCCTTATTAAGACTCTCAAATTGATCTTTTAGTTGTTTAAAGAAAGGCACGACCTTCGTTAAATAACATTCTTTTGTTTGCTCAAAACCCCTTTCCCCTTCAGTTATCCCAGTGGGTGTGATCCTTTTCTTACAAGTTTTCTCAAAGTCAACAAATAATTGAAAAATAACATATTGATTGATTAAGGTCTTGCTCTTAGTGGCAATAGTTCTAGGAACTAAATGCATTGGTGTATTTGGAGGATACACAGTCGCTGCAGGCATTTTCCTAAGGGGAGGTTTGTTTCAACAAGATTTTCAGCTTTTTGCTTATCTAAATCCTTTTTCCAGAACACTTGTTCAGGTGTTAACAAAGTTTGAGGCATAAACTTGTTTAAGGAAATCCAATTTTCCTTTTTGTAATCATGGGGTTTGACAATGATCTTATTTTCTTTGCACTTGGGATCGTTAAGCTCCTTATCCATTTTCTCCCTAGATGCATCATCTAATTTTCTATCTTCCTCAGTGCAATCAATGCAACTAGGTGTCTGTCTAGGTTTAAGAATCTCATTGCCATCATAGATTACATTTTGAGCAGCTTTTGCTATCTTACCATACTCAGGGTTGGATTCCTTTAAAATGGGGATACTATGCTTATCGCTGAGAACTCTATGCTTCGTGATCATGTGAGCAGTCTGAATTGTATTCCTTTGTACGTACAACTTATTTTCGAGCTTGTTTTTCAAGGTTTTTAGATTAGAAAAATCAATCAAAAGTTTTGATTCCTTAGCACTGAATTCTTGCTTAAGCATTTTAACATTTTCTTGAAGTTCTTGTTTTTGCTTAGCAGTTTTAGAAAGCTTTTCTTGTAAGGAGTTTAACTCTTGTTTTAATACTTCTTCTCTAAACTTACTTTTTCTAATATGTTAGGAATTAGAAAATTCCATGTTAAAGTGTCGGTCACCCCAATTATAGTCTAGCATATGTTAGCTCGTAGACTTGTAGTTATTTACGTTATTTAGTAGCTTATTAGTTAGTTTGTAGCGTAGTTTAGTTTAGAGCAACACCGTGGAGGAAGGACGGGTCTTTACCTACTGTATGCCTGATCCACAGGCCGATAGGAGGTCGTGTAAGTTGTAACTATAAATAACCCTTCCATCCATGGAAGGGGTGGTGCTTCTCATTCAATCTAACATTTCCTTTGTCTAAACCTCTAGCAAGAACACCCTCTCTCTCTACTTTCTCTCTCTAAAATGGTAAACATGTATTTTGATCATCCAAGACCACTCGAATCATCAAACACAATAATATATCGATCCTACAATTTGGTACCAGAGCCAAGGTTATTGTGTTGTGTTGATTTTTGTGGTTGTGATTCATGCTCTTAAATTGTGCGTGTACTGTTTTAATGGTCGGATGTGGTGTCCTTTGGTAAACTGTTTTTAACATGTATATTGTATATCCTTTCTTTTGGTCAAAAATGGTTACATGGTCTAATCATGCTTTCATTACTGGTTGTCTCATGTTTTTTTTTTATTAAAACAGTCTTGAATATTACCAAGTTGTGACCTTTTTGTTCCATATTCGTGATGCCATGTTTGTCATACAATCAGTTTTAAGTGTCAAACGTTAGTCAGAGGAGTTGCAAGTTTTTTTGGTATGCTGTTTTTTTTGGTCAATCTTGATAAATGATACAGTTTCTGTCATGTTTTTCTGGGCTTGTATGGAGATGGTCGGAAACTTTGGTCGGAATAAACTCATAAACTCTTGCTAGCGACTTAAACATTTTTTTATCCAGATCCATTGAATCTAAGTAGCGACTTGTATTAACAAGTTAGCGATTTATGTGTTTTCATGATATAGCGACTTGGTGACGGTTTGACTTTTGAGTCAAACCGAAAGGCTAGCGACTTGTCATATGCCTACTAGCGACTTGTGTTTGAGCTAAAAGGTAGCGACTTGACAATGTCATGTAGCGACTTGGTATGTCATCTGTAGGGACTTATGTCATGATAAAAGACATAGCGACTTGTGATGAAAATATTTGTCGTAGCAACTTGTAAGTTTTGATACAAGTTAGCGACTTGTAACTGGAAAAAGAGTAGCGACTTGTTGACAAATGAACCTAATACCAAATATTGTAACGACTTGACCTCAGTTAATCTCAACTTCATCTAAAGACCTCAACGATCCATTCAATTTCATCAACATCAAACTTCAACTACCATCGTCTAAATTAATTGAACATCGACAACATAAGTATTACAACTCATCATTTACCCATACTATTACAACATCAAGGATCTCAGTCTATCATTTTTGATTATCTCATTCGTCCTAAGACTCAAAACCAAAATGATATCATCATTGATCAATCTCTGATTTTTTCGAAACCTAAGATAAAGAGATTAACAAGTATGTTATCCCTTTAACAAGTGATCTCAGAATTTACTCAAACTAATCTTTTGTTTAAAGATTTTTTTTGTTTGAGTTCATTTCCATCATCAATCATTAAATCAAAAGTTTTATGTCCGAAAAATTGATGAAACAAACAAAAATCCAGTGGGATTTCATTTGTCACTCACGTTCGGTATAAATAAAAAAGGACTACATAGATAAAGTACCAACCTTGGTGACTCTCATCAAACCATCCCTGTGGTTGTGAACCCTCATAGCCATCTCTGTGGCGAGGTCAAGTGACTCGTTATGATGTAACTATTCTCGTGGCTTAAGACGCTATGATATGATACGTCTGAGAAACAAAGAAAAAATTAAGAATGGAGGCGTATGGTTATTAGGGTTGAAGCAGTTTTGGGTGGCGATTTGGTTGAGAGGAAAAAAGAGGCGGACAAATATTGAGTATGTTTAGGGTTTGGTGACTGTGAGGCGTGTGGTTTGTGAGAATGATGAGAGGATACTTTTTAGGGTTAAAAGTTATTAGTGTGCTTTTAATACCCGGTTGATTAGGGTAGTATGTGTATACCAGTTTATGGACAAGGGCCGGATTCTGTATCAATCTTCTTTGGGCCGTATTATGACTTGGTGGGCCTGAAATCTCACTTGCTGAGTTAGGCCTAATATGGTATTTGTGTTTCGAATTGGAATTAATTTATGGGCATGGAAGTGTTTATGATGTGTCTAGTGAGTTATTTTTGCTTTAACCGGATACTTGAGTCCATTTTAGACTTGGACATGATTATTGGATGTGAATTGTGTACGTGATTATTGTAGTAATTTGACTCGTGGACCGATGTAATCTTGTGCACCTATATTCCCCTATGTTACTTGATATGCGATTCATGTGTTGGAACGGGCGAAATTAACGGACTTGATTGATCGTGCGATATTCTCATGAGCTGACTTGTTTGGATATTAAAATTGGATCGATTGGAGTAACAATGATTAAGACCGGTTAAGGGCTTGAATTGATATCCGATGTGAAGCTTGATTTATTATAATCATTTATTATATTGGGTATATGTTTTGAACCAGGTCAAGTTAAAATTGATTACTTGGTCTGATCAATGTTTAATTTGATAAGCTTTGTTTATAATGATGAGATTCAATGGGTTATGAGGTTTGGTACTTTGGTTTATACGTTTTCACGAAGAATATTTTGTTACGGCTTGTGTTGATATTTGAACAAGGTTGACTTCGGGGTTGCTTATATTTGGTATCTCTTATTTGGATTTGAAGTGAGGTTTTCCGGACACGTTTACTTATTTCGTCTTCTTTCTTTCTACCCTTCCGCGAAGATGACTTGTTTAGGCGTTTACAGAGGGTGATAAAGACTTGGCTATTTAATTACGGTTGTGATTCTTTCTCGTTTAACCCACAACGTAACTATCACTTCGGTGTCTCACTCAGTTGAGAATGTCAAGAGGTTTTGTACATTGGGTACACCGTATCTTTTTCAAGAGGATTAGTACAAGTTTAAGTAACGAATCTGGGGAAGTTCACTTCATGATCAAGTTTGGCATATCTGGTTTACTTCACCGTGTTGTCACTACATTAGCCGACAGAATGCGTGAATGATGTGTTTACCAAAGTGTTTGTTGGATGGTTGTTGATGTTGTTGGTGTTGGAAATTGAACCGCTGATGAACCACTGCATGTTCCCCTAAAACAGATATTCACCGAAACAAAAGTTGTCATAACAAATTCAAGCTGACATTGTTTACGGTTTTGTCTTGATTTTGTAAAATCCCGCGAAAGAACCTATTTCTCGGTTTAAATCATAGACTTGTAAAATCCCGTGACAATGGAAACATCCTGGTAATAGTAAAGTGCATTTCCGGATCTATCTTACGGTTTATTCTTGGTTTTGTAAAATCCCGCGAAAGAACCTATTTCTCGGTTTAAATCATAGAATTGTAAAATCCCGTATTGATAGAACCATCCTGGAGAATAGAAAGTGTATTTCGAGGTCTTATCTGATGCTGGTGCTACAGTTTCTACTTTGAAGAATGGATAAAAGGGTGTACTTCATGAAGTGGATGTGTGTTTGGATTGTCTTCATGGCAGTTTGGTTATTACATGGTTTTACGGGGATATGTGCATTTAACCATGGTCGGGATGAAACCATTATCAGAGTTCACTTAAAACGTCAAAGGAGGCTAGAGTTGAGTTTTTAATCAGAAGATGTGACAACGGAGTTAATTCACTATTATTTATTTGAGGTTGAAGTGAAATATCATGGGCGAGTGTACTTAGTATCTGAAGGTATCGGGGATGGTTGGATGAAGATTCTTCAAGATCCTTGTTCGAGCTTATTATCAAAAACGAAGACTTGGAAATCTAGTTATTGTTGGGTGTCTTTCACCTTTTTCTTTTACCACTTAGGGGAATTGGGCTCATACCACCACAAAATAACTATCACTTTAAGGAGTTACGTTGTAGTGCTCAGTGTCACATTCAATTGTGGATTTTCAAGAGGTGATGTACGTCTTATACTTGATGGTTGGTTGGTTGAAGAGTATAGAGTACATAGAGATTACTTAGAGATGCTAACGGAAATCGGCACCGCTCTTTGTTACATATGTGCAAGTTTAAGTCACGAGTTCGGGGTAGTTTACTTCAGGGTCAAATTCATCATATTGGGTTATCTCCATCAGTTGTCACTACAAAGAGCCTACTGAATGATAATGGTTGATTACATATTTTGCCAAGAGAGTTGAAAAGAGAGAGATTATGACGTATGAACACATCAGTTCATGCCTCGTACTCTAAAGAAAAGAAAAGTATACGTTTCAGTGCGTTTTATCTTCAAAAGAAGAGAAATCTTCTTATGACGTATGAACACAACAGTTCATGCCTCGTCCCTAAAGAAAATAAATGTGTACGCTTCAGTGCGCATTATCTTCTGAAGAAGAGAAATCTTCTTATTATGACCATTCTCATCAACATGCTTCATACTTTTTCCATGTGCTTCAGTCATCAAGTGAACTGGGCTACTGTTGATTGTTTTCTTATTCCACTTGCTCAACTATAATGACGATGGCGACATCATGTGCTAATTTTGCGGGGGAGAAGTGTGAATAGACTACATTTGTTGAAGATATTCACTTGTTTAATCAAGAATGGCATCTCTGTATGCAATTCTTGAGGGGGAGAAGAAGTGTGATAATTCTGTATGGTTGATTGATATTTGAGAATATATGGTCAAACGGCTCCTAACTCATGTAAGAACCGAGCTTCTTCTTATCGGGTCATCTTCACATGGAGTTGTTCTTCTAAGAGCCGTTGGTTGACATCTTCACTCGGATTGATGAGTTTATCGACAAAGTGCTTCCGGTTAATGCTTCACGTATACATAAACATGATGATTCCGAACAATCTCTTTGTTCTTGTTTGATGTGATTGGTAGTTTGGTGTTACCATCTTATGTGTTCGTTGCGGCCTGATTGCTGATTTCCTTGATGAACATCTTTCTGTTCTTGTTTGATTGGGAGGGATTTTAGTTAAGGGGATTTGCAAGATGTAAGTTGATTGGGATGATTTTTGGTGATGTTCTTGTTTTTGGTGAGTTGAAGATGTTAACTATCTATTCCCCAACTGGACAATCTTGAAGAAGGTCGAGTCTACAGTCTGTTCTACATTTTCTGCTACATGTTAGAAGACTAAAGACGAGTTGCATTTAACGATCTAAAGACTTCTTCTTAATCTGGGCATCTATCAAACAGATTGTCTGTTTAGGGGAGAGCACTAATTGGGAGAGTGTTATAAGTCAAATTCAATCCCCAATTAGACTTGCTCATATTCTTTAGCAGTGACTCCTCGAGACGTTGTTATTGACTATTTCACGTATTGGACATTTGACACAAGTTGATTACTTCGGAGTTAATCATTTATCACTTATTTGAGATTGAAGTTGACTTTCACAAAGGCGTGTTCTTATTTGATAACTTGCTCGGGCTTAAGAATTTGAGTTGAAGACTTGGTTTATCTAGTTACCAGCAGTCGAGGTGGATGGTTGAAGACCTGGTTAACTATCACTATTAGGAGTTACTTTGTTTTACTCAGTGTCACACGCATATGACGGTGTGGATAATCGCAAGAGGTGTTAATGTCTCATACTTTGTTTGGGTAGTGAGTACTTAGAGATTTGCTTGAAGCATTGATTCTCTACACCGTTCCTCCATCATTAGGTGCAAGATTAAGATACAAATGTGGGGAAGTTGACTTCAGTTTCAAGTATGGTATATCGGGTTTTCTTCTTCAGTGGTCACTTCAAATTGTCTACATAAGGGTTGATAAAAATAGTCAGAGAGAGTCTTCAGCAAGTTTATTCTCACAAGAGTTCAAGTGTTCTTCTCAACAAATTTCTAGTATACGAGCTTATAATGATTTGATGACTCTGAAGTGTCAAAACTAGCAAGGGGGAAGGAGACAAGCATCTAAATGCGAGTAAACTTGATGAACTTAATTCTTCTAAGTGATTGAAGATATCCCGGGAAGACAAATGTCATGACCGCAGAGAAACTCAAGGTTTTACTCATCTAGGCGTTTAGTGTTAGTATTTCAACTACGTGGGGGAAGTGATGTTAGAGAAAGTTTCTGAAGATAAAAGAGGTACACTAGTGTGTGGTGATTTCGATGGTATCGCAATGATCAGGGGAGAGAGATTGTGTACATTGGGGATGCTCAGCTGTTTCACTTGAGTGCTTAATCAGTGATTCAGAGATATAATCATTTATTCCGGTGTTGACATCCACAGAGATTGTCACCCGCAGAGATAATCAGTGACTTGGCCTGCTTCTTCAATGTTATCAGTTATTCATTCCTTGTGTATTGGTATACTTCGGATACTTGAGCTTCATACATGATCATCAGGGAAGAAAAATGTGAACATGGGGAGGTGTTTGCATTCCCCTCATGATGTGTATTCGGGAGAGCTCTTGGGTATTGGTGTACTTCGGGTTCTTGAGCTTCATACACGATCATCCGGGAAGAAAAATGTGAACATGGGAAGGTGTTTTCTTTCCCCTCATGATGTGTGTTCGGGAGAGTTCTTGAGCATTATACAAAGAAACTGACTGCTTCAATTCAACTACTTGGGGGAATTGTTCTCTTGACACCTTTTGAAATGGATCGCTTCAGACTTCAGTGGAAAAGGAATTTGAGAAGATTATTTAAGTGTGGGATGAAATGTTGTTGTTCTTCTATTGGATGATATAACCCCGAATGGAGAATCTCGATTATCGGTCTTAAAAGGAGCAGCGGGATTTTATGATAATGGTGTGCGTCTTTGTGCACCTGGCTTAGGCAAGCTTGAAATAGAGCTTTGAATCTGCTCATCTAATGGATTTTCGGTTTGGGGGGAAGCTGCCAAAGTCTCACTTTCGGATGGTTCAATTTCTTTCTTCTATGCAAAGAGCCCTTGGAAGCTTTGGTGGTGAATGTTTAAGAGATGATGACTTCTATCTTCTACAACGGGGCTGCTCGATATCCTTATCTCGGTACTCGTATCATCATCTTCTTTTACTATATCATCTACTCTATCTATGTATATATTTATCTGAAAAACAAAATACAAAAATATAAAACCAACAAAAAGAAAATAGAAAAATATAAAACCTTCAAAAACCCATAAAAATCATAAAATTGAAAAATACCAAAAATATGTTTTTCTAAGACATGTCTTCTGGTATCGATAACATCTACGGTCTTAGAAATGTCATTCAATAATGGCACGGGACCATAGATGAAGTTCGAGCAGGAGGTGTAAATATTCTTTCCCAAAACATGTCTCAAAATATGGCTTACAGTTATTTCAGACTGTAACCCGGGCTTCAAATAATGGCTTGCAGTTACTTCTGACTGTAACCCACGCTAAAACTATGGTTTGCTATTATTTCAGATAGCAACCCGCTCTTCAAGAAAGGAAAGTGCTACGCTAAACCATTTTTCAAATATTTCGTGCACTTATCCTAAAAACAAATTTGAGGAAAGTATGTCGAAGGACTGCTGTTCCTACACAAATGTTTTTTCGTCTAAAATTCTTCAGAAAAATATTTGCTGTTTTCTAAAATGGTGGTAAATGAGTTGCTTGAAAATAAATCAGAATCAAGTTTTCATAAAATTGCAAAAACTCAATCAATGATTTCAGCGCTTTTAAAACTTTTTAGAAAATGAGTCATTGATTGAGGGGATAATGTTATTCAAATTTACATCGTCTAACGGACTTTCTTAATTATCCTACATGCTTAATTGTAATATATAATTGCCTATGTTGAAGGACTAGGTTTCTAGGATGTGATTGCTAGGTTTAGATGATTATAGTTTGATGAACACATTATTTCCATACCTTATATGAACTGATTGATATGTTGAATTGACTTGAATTAGTCGATTGCTGTTTGGGTGATGTCGACCACCATATATCTGTATGTGTGTTCACTAACGTATGCAGGTATATTGGTATATAAGAATGTTCCCAATCCGGATCCCACAATTGAAGATGATTGGATGCCGCAAGGAAAGGGTAACTATATCTTGGGTTGACAAATGAAGAAAAAGAGCTTAATTGGACTTCTATGGAGAGTTGGCATAAATGCAACGTAAGAGGTCTCACTGCATCTGCAGATGGTTTTCTTCTAAGTGATTGAAGAAACGGAGCTTAATTTGACCTCAGTTGGCATTCAAAATGCAACGTAAGAAGAAGTCTCACTGCATCAGCAGATGGTTTTTCTTCCAAGCCCTACAGCAGCAACATCAACAGAAGCAGCTCAACCACCCAACGTATCTTTGTGCAGGATAATTGTGATTATACCATTTTCTTTAAACAATTTTTAACTAATATTGTTTTGAAAAATGGAAAAATATTTGTTTTGAAAATAAATTGGACTTAATTTTGAAAATCACCGGACTTCATTTTTATCAAAACCTAAGTCACTCAATCAACTACTACGGTCATCGATTGAGGGGGAGAGTGATTTAAAATAAATTATTTTCAAACAATATTGCTTCATAAAAGTCCGGATTGTACAAAATAAGTGGTGATCTAAAGATTTAATGTTATGTTATGGTATGATTTTTTCTTTAGAATCAAGGTCTTTCAAAATGAAATTTTTTCTGTTCTTGTTTGATTGTGAAATTGTTTTGTTTTACTTAAAAGATCTCTTAAAAACTATCATACCTGACACTAACAATCTTTAATGTCTTAAAATGGTCCTTATCTGTCATCTTTCAAAATTAAATCTTGCCACGTCTTTCCCTAAAACTTTCTAAATGATTTAAATCAATCGGGATCCAAAACCCTAATTGGTTTGAAATTTTTGATCAAGGGAGAGATCGTGATTTAAATCTCAAATCTTTTTTAATGGAATCGGTTTTAGTCCTTTATAGGCACTCCTGCCTCCATGTGCCAAACGATTTCAAATATACAATGCACATGTTGAGGAGGAGGATTTATCCAAAAACCAGATGAGTGTTTAAACAAGGCCACATTTTCTCCCATGTTTTCTAAACCTAATTAAATCACTTAGGATCCAAAATCTCAAAGGGTTTGATATTTTTGATCGGGGGAGAATTTGTGATTTAATAATGAAATTTGATAAAAGGTGATCGTTTTGATTTAATTGTGCAGGCTGCTCTCTCATATGTGCTAAACGCTTTCGAATCTCGAAGCACATATTGAGGGGGAGCATAACTATCGAGGTACAAAAGTTTTTTTTAAAGAGACTTATAAAGTACCTTGATTGAGTTTTCAAATGGTTTTATTAATGGATTTTGTGATCGTGGATGTGCTTCAAAAGAACTCTTTCCTCTATGTGATAAAATGATTTCACTTATCCTATGCACATATTGAGGGGGAGAATTTTACCATGAAAATCAAATGGCTTTTTCGTATGAAAATTGTGATCAAAGAAAATATTTCAAAGTCCTCTTGCCTCCTTGTGCTAAACAATTTCTAAATCATACGCACATGTTGAGGGGGAGTTTTTCTAAATGATCAAAACTATTAGGGTACAAAATGCTTTGATCTCGTATCACTGGTACCTTGATTGTTTTTCCAAATGATTTTTCAATTGGTTTCAAGGAAGAATGAACTGTACCAAAAGACCGACCATTTTACTTTAGGCATGGAGTTATAAGGATGGTGAGGTTAGGTATTTGTTCCCACGATCCGCCAGAACCGGAGGGATCTTCCCAGGGACAATCCACTAGATAGTGTAGAGTCCTTAGGAATATTGAAAAAAGGAGAAAAATGAGAATATGGGAAGAGTGCGGACTGAGACAGAGCTAGTACTGGAATAATCCCAACAAGGTTCTAGTTATGAAGTCTCGGTAAGCACTGAAGGGGTTGAAGAATAAAAAAGAATTGAATGTGAAAAAGGGTGAAAAGAAATAGCCCTCCAATAATTCAACCTTAGGGCAGACACCGGGTTCAATACATATGCTACTGGTGGTTACTATGGTAACACTGGTATTGAAGACAAGACGTCATGGACCCAGTGACGCACTGCACTAAACTTCCCAAGCTACTCAAGTTCCTCTTAAAAGGGCTTGTTTCATTCTCACGGGGAACCGACATTATCTATCGACTTTCTCTTAGAGATTGTTGATATTGAAGAAGGAGACCCTCTCCCTAGTCTCCGATACAGGAACCAAATGTGCACGATTGAGTCTAGAGCCAAGAGATCATCCACAATATCTCATTAGGACACTAAATTAATGAATACTTGCTGTTTCACACAATGTGGAAAGTAAGAATATATTAAGAGTCCTACGCATTATCCTTGTGGTATTGCCAGAACATCCGAGTGATACGTAAAAGTATTTATGATGAAGATGGAAATCCTTCTAGAGCCAACATCAAACAAGCTCTTGGTGGGTGACATGTGAAATCTTGCAAAAGATCAAGCTTGTGACAACTGGATAGAAACAATGGGGCGATTCAATCTTGAATCAACCTTGGTCCAGGAATGGAATTGACGAATACTTTTGGAAAAACCGTTCGATGTTCAAATATTCTTTTCTCTAGCACGTCGAATGTGTATTCATGCTTTCAAACATAAAAAGTATCTCTGATTGAAAAAATACTTTTGGAAAAACCGTTCGATGTGCGAATCTTCTTTTCGCTAGCACGTCGAATGTGTACTCTTTTCAAATACAAAAAGTATTTTTGTTTGAAAAATTGATCTTTCTCATAAAACCTTCGTCGTATTGCAAAACTCTTTCTTCTAAGCAATACGCGATTGTTTTTCAAATCATTTTTCATCAATCAGTGAATCTCAATTCGCTGGTTCACTCACTCCGTGTTGTCTTCTTTGAGACGTTCCGGTTTGAGAACGGCTAGAACAGCTGCGAAACCCTGTCAAGGAGATTCTTAGGAATCCTACTTGATCACAGGCAGTACTTGTACTGATCAACGGAGAACCGTGGGCCGTGTACCTCAATTCAACGAAAGTGATCAAAGACACTTTCGTGTGTTTTATTGCTAACTGTTGTTTGCAGGTACATTTGGACTGTTGCAGCTGATCAGAATTGAGGAGTCAATCCAAAGCCGCATGCTCACAGCATCCACACTTAATTGAAGAAATCATGACTGGTGCATAATCTACGTAACCTGGTTCTGATATTTCTATACTATGCTTCTGCTACGCTGCTGCAAATATCATGAACCAGTAAAGCTTCCGCTACTCTGATGGAAAGATGTCATGATTCAAAAAGTGTGAGCATGTCGGTCCGAAAGTCACAACAACACATGATGGCAACACAATAAAGGGTGATCCAGAGATTTACTGTGGCTGATGATCTCAAAGAAAGCTCGAAGATCATCAAAGATATGGATCAGTTCAAAGACCTCCACTGAAAGTACAAATCTATGCGGACTTTGAAGAATTGCTACAAATGCACAAAGATTGCGGAAGTGAAGAATTCAAGTCTACGAGCTCATGAACGAAGTCAAAGATAGAATGCTAGGAAACTAAATGTATTTCATGGGGTGACCTCCCTTAGGGGGAGATTGTTAGGAATTAGAAAATTCCATGTTAAAGTGTCGGTCACCCCAATTATAGTCTAGCATATGTTAGCTCGTAGACTTATAGTTATTTACGTTATTTAGTAGCTTATTAGTTAGTTTGTAGCGTAGTTTAGTTTAGAGCAACACCGTGGAGGAAGGACGGGTCTTTACCCACTGTATGCCTGATCCACAGGCCGATAGGAGGTCGTGTAAGTTGTAACTATAAATACCCCTTCCATCCATGGAAGGGGTGGTGCTTCTCATTCAATCTAACATTTCCTTTGTCTAAACCTCTAGCAAGAACACCCTCTCTCTCTACTTTCTCTCTCTAAAATGGTAAACATGTATTTTGATCATCCAAGACCACCCGAATCATCAGACACAATAATATATCGATCCTACATAATAGTTGTATGCATTTGGTCATCCATTTCCTGCTCACGGGTGGTTAGCTCGAACTTAGCACGTTGTTCATAAATGGCCACTCGTTCTTTATAGGCATTAAGTTCAGAGATAACAGAATCATCAGGGGCACATGCAGTGTATTCATCAAAAACATAGTCATCATTGACTGCAGAAGATGCATCACTTGGTACAATCTCACTTTCACTTTGTTTTACATATTGATCATATGGGACAACATTGATATTACCCATATTTTCAATATCTGACTCAATAGTTTCAGTTGATTGTACTTTGTCATGCATCTTTTGTACATCAGCATCATCGTATAGTTTTAATACCTCAGAAATGATTTTGTCTTTGGATGGACCAGCTTGTGGTGATGAAGAGACTTTAGAAGGGACTATTGGAGAAATGCTAGCCATGAAAATTGTTTGTGCAGTAGGTTCATCATCAACGTCAGAGTCGTATGCATCACAACCAGCGACTTGAAAGGCATTCTAATGATTGTGGCCTATCTCCTGAATTGGCTGCTCATCCACATATGCATCATATGTCTTAGCATTTCCCTCAGCAAGAAACAATAACTCCTCTTCATCCAAAGCTGCACCATTATCCTGAGCTTGCACAAGCAACATCTTATCCCTGAAGTACTCTGCATTCTGAGGGCATTTTGGCGATGTGCAGTTCCTTGCAATATGTCCCTCACCACCACAGTTGTAACACTTGATCGGCTTTGCTTGTCCTTGATTTCCATTCCTTCCCCTATTCAGATGTTCCACATACCCTCCTCCTACTCCACCTCTTCTTTGTTCATATTGTCTTCCTTGAGCTGGTTGGACTGTAACTTTTCCATCTCTGACCAAAGCATGATTGTGTAGATTGGATGCAGTCCTGATTTCATTATCAGTGTGAAGTCTGTTAGTGTGTGGAGTGAAGGTTAAGTTTTGTTTAACCATAAGAGTCAGTTTATTGATAAAGTGTTCCATGACTGCATTGGCATCAGGTTGTTTGAAACTTGGATCTGGAATGACTTGAGATGCTTTGGTAGTAGTTCCATCATTGGTGTAGAAGGCTGTTGAATCATTTGACGACTTTGTTTCTCCCTGGTTGGTTTTGAACTGATCAAGAATCCTTTTTTCAAACATAGTATGTCTCTCATTCTGAAGAAGGAATGCATAAAGTTGCTCATAGTTTGTATTCTTCAATCCTTTGGTTAGCTTCACAGAAGTGACAAACTTGTGCCATTCTGGATTCATGTTGTTCATAAATTTTGAGTTCAACTGAATATTTGGCATGGTCATTTTGATATTCCTCATATCATTAACAAGCTTGTGGAATCTCACGTAATACTCATAGACACTCTCATCTGGTTTCATCTTGAAGTGCTAAAAATCATCATAGAGTTGTGATTCTCTGTCTTCCATAGTTCATTCAGAACCTGAGAGAAGCATCTTGACATTATCCCACACTGCCTTGGATTCGGTGTTGTGATTGATAAGCTTGAAGATATCCTTTGGAAGACCTTGAAGTATGATGTTAGAAGCCCTGATATCAGCATCGAATCTCTTTTTCTCCTTATCATTGAGCTCATCATATGTCTTTGGTCTGTCTATTCCATAGATCATTGTTCC
Organism: Chrysanthemum seticuspe; assembly: GCA_019973895.1. NCBI lineage: Eukaryota > Viridiplantae > Streptophyta > Magnoliopsida > Asterales > Asteraceae > Chrysanthemum > Chrysanthemum seticuspe. The sequence goes on along the minus strand of BPTQ01000008.1, from coordinate 113,046,521 downwards.
ATCTGTAGCTGTATCAATTAAGTCTCTTGTAGTCTCAATCTGATAAGGTCCTTCATAAATCGATTTGAGAATGTTGACCCCATTTTCCTTTTCAAGACAGTACAATCTGATTCTTTGAGCCCAAGAGTGGTAGTCAGTTCTATCAAGCATGGGTGGACGAGTATCTGAACCAGCTGCATGAACATCCTCGGCAATAGTGGAGATGATTGTGGGTACGTTGGTAGACATGTTTAAAGATTACACGAGATTTTATAACTCAATGATTAAACCGGGAAATAGATTCTTTCACGGGATTTTACTAAATCAAGAGAAAACCGTATTACACACAAAAGTCAACCAAGTCGCTAAGAATCCTTAAACCAAGTCGCTAAGCACCAAGTTGCTAAGTAATAAGAAGACAAGTCGCTAAGTTCCAAGTCGCTACGAATTTTGACAGCAAGTCGCTATGCACCAAGTCGCTAAGACGTCAAGTCGCTAAATAACAACTCGCTAAGGTCCAAATTGCTAACACCAAGTCGCTAAGAAACTTAAAGAACAAGTCGTTATCAAAATTGAAAGCAAGTCGCTACCTTACCAAGTCGCTACTCGTAGTGGAGAATCCACTAAGTGTACTTTTTGTCGGCTTGTCTCAAAAGACAAGTCGCTAGGACTAACTCGCCACCAAACAACACTACAACTCGCTACCTTTTACTGAAGCAAGTCGCTAAGTAGAAATTCACTCCGAGAGCCAAGTCGCTACCAAGAAAAACTTTAAAAACACACTTTTCAATCCAAAACAAGCTCAACCACAGTGATTCAAGCTTACCAAATCAAAACCCAAGCACATACAATGATTCTAAACACAAAAGTACACCCAAAATTCAAACTTTAACACTAGAAATGAACCAAATGATGCAAAAACCACTATACTTTTTCAAACTCAAAAACCATCTAAAAACCACTAGAAATCCAAGGATATGTAAGAGATGATCTAACCATGGCTCTTGATACCATTTGTAACATATTGGATTTCACATACACATCAAATCACTATCACTATCACAAGGGGCGTACAAGATGAGTTTTAGAGAGAGAAAGTTAGAGGTTTGGGAACTTTAGTGAGAGAAAGAAAAATCTTATTATGAGCTCCAACTCTCTACCTTGGGAGGTAGAGAGTATTTATAGTCTTACAATAAAACGCCACCTGACGGGATATGGATCAGGCATACAGTGGGTAAAGACACGTCCGTCCTCCACGGTGTTACCTAACTAAATACTACTTAATATTAATAACTACGACTACTAGCTTTCTAACGGATACCTATACTTGAGGTGACCGACACTTTAATACCTGGATTTTCTAAATCCTAACACACCTTATGAGCTTATCCATAACAGAAAGCCGAATCTCAAACACTTTCATGTATTTGGTGCTCTTTGTTACCCAAATAATGATCGTGATGACTTTGGTAAGCTCAAGGCCAAAGCTGACATTGGAGTCTCTGTTGGATACTGTGAAAACTCAAAGGGATACCGGATCTGGAATTGTCGTACAAAAGAAATTATGGTAACCATTCACGCTAATTTTGATGAGCTCACAGAGATGGCTTCTGAGCAAAACAGCTTGGAACCCGGACATAACCGTCTCAACTTCCCCCAATCATCAGCTGATCAGTCATTTCAACTCACTCGTCGTCAAATGGAAACATAGTATGCTCCTTTTTTTAGTGATGATTTTGATCAATGTGCTCTAGATTTATCAAATGTTTCCGCTGCTCAACCTGATAATATTCCAATCCCTGATACACCTGAAACAACAACAACTATTGCTGATGCACCTCCGATTGAATCTAGAACAGCAGCCGAACAAACCGCTTCTAATGACGCTGATCTAGCTGATGATCCTCTTAATCAAGATGTACCTGCACCAGCAGATTATAATGGAAATGCATTCTTTAACCCTTTCGCTACTGAAACTGCAAACTCAGATGTTGCTGAATCATCTACTAGCCATCTGAATCCACCAAATCTGCACAATGTATACCAACATCAACCCTCCACACACCGATGGACTAAAGACCATCCTCTTGTTAATATTATTGGTAACCCGAATCAACCAGTCGTAACTAGACAACGCCTTCAGACTGATGGAGAACAATGCATTTATGCACTCACCATTTGTTAATCTGAACCCAAAAACATTAAAGAAGCAATGACTTATGACAACTGGATTAAATCCATGCAAGAAGAGCCAAACCAGTTTAAACGTTTAGAAGTATGGGAATTGGTTGAAAGACCAACAGGGGTCTACGTCATTGGTCTCAAATGGATATGGAAAAAAAATTAGATGCTGAGGGTACGGTTATTCGAAACAAGTCACGTCTGGTGGCTAAGGGTTATAGACAGGAGAAGGGGATTGACTTCGAAGAATCATTCGCACCGTAGCTAGACTTGAGGCTGTCCAGATTTTTCTGGCATTCGTTGCTCACATGAACATCACTGTCTATCAGATGGATGTCAAAACTGCTTTTCTGAATGGTAAACGCAAGGAAACAGTATATGTTAGTGAGCTAGAAGTATTTGTTGATCCAGAGTTCCCTAATCACATCTACAAACTGAACAAGGCTCTCTACGGTCTCAACAGCTCCGCAGGCGTGGTATGATAAGTTGTCATCCTTCTCCTTGAATATAATTTTATCAAAGGATCGGTCGACCCAACACTGTTTATTCAATATCATGGGGCACACATTTTAATTGTTCAGATTTATGTGGATGACATCATTTTTGGTTCTACGTACAAAAAGTACTCAAACGCTTTTTCAAAAACAATGAAAACAAATTTTGAAATGTTAATGATGGGTGAACTTACATTCTTTTTAGGACTACAAGTTTATCAATCACCCCGTGGTATTTTCTTAAGTCAGTCCAAATATGCTCTTGAAATATTGAATAAACATGAAATGTAAAGTTGTGACACCTATGCAACACCAATGGCACATACCAACAAACTGGATTCTGATTTACATGGGAAACTGGTTGACCCAACCAAATGCCGAAGTATTATTGGGTATCTCATGTATCTAACAGCCAGTAGACCCGACATTATATTTTCTGTATATCTTTGCTCCCGTTATCAGTCAAGACCAACTGAAAGACACCTCTCTGAGGCTAAAAGAATCCTCCGATACATAAAGGAAACCATTAATTTGAGGATATGGCATCCGAAGGATTCTGGTTTTAAACTAATAGCTTTTTCAAACGCTGACCATGCAGGATGCTTAGATTCACAGAAAAGTACTACAGGAGATTTACAATTTCTTGGTGATAAATTGGTGTCATGGCAATCGAAGAAACATGATTGTACATCGATGTCCTCAACTGAAGCAGAATATGTAGCCATGTCTGCGTGTTGTGCTCAAGTCATTTGGATGAGAACACAACTCAAGGACTATGGTTATGTATTTGACAGAATTCCGGTGTACTGTGACAGCCGAAGTGCTATTGCAATCTCGTGCAACACCGTTCAACACTCGAAGTCAAAGCACATCGATCTTCGATATCATTTCATCAAAGAGCATGTGGAAAAGGGTACCGTTGAATTATACTTTGTAGGTACAGAACACCAACTGGCGGATCTTCTCACTAAAGCCTTACCTCCCGCAAGATTTACTGATTTGATTCACCGTATTGGTATGAGGTGTTTGACTCCAGAAGAACTGGAAGAACTTTTAACACGTTCTTAAAAACAGTCAAACACCAGAACCTCTTTTGTAAATATTTTTTCAAAAACAAAATACAAAAATATAAAATCTGCTAAAATTCAAAAGATATTCTTCTATCTTAAAATCAAACATTGCAAATACAAATCTTCCGTCAACACTGAGTTCTATCAAACATTTCACAATATTCCCGAACAAGTGTTCAAGGGAAGAATGTAAATATTTTTCAGTTTAATAAAACTTTGTACTTGCATGTTATAAAAAATACGTTGTTTCTTCAAAATGGTGGATATGTTTCTTGTTAAATACTCTCCTCGGACTCAAATGTTTTAAAATTTCATCATTTTAAAAGTCGAGGGGGAGTATCGTTAAGTTTTTTCCTTAAATGGTATTTTGTCTAACCAAAGTGGAAGCAAATGGGTCTTGGTTGAAAACTTTTGAGGTTGGGGGACCAAACTTGACAAATATCAAAACTAATTTGAACAAAATAACTCACCAACGTCATTTAATGCATAACTACTAGCATTTATTTCAAATATCCTCCAAGATCAATCGGCTCACATTCGTTCTTCAAATCCGTCTTACAAAATCAAAAACTGTAAGTGCCAAAAGATTTAGATCATGTTTATAAACATTGGTTTCAAAAATGTTTCAAATCCAACGGTTCAATCTTTCAAAAATAGTGATTCTGTATTTACGCGTATGCGTAAGAACTTGAATCGTGCCAAAGTGTGTTTGTGATGAAATGGTTTATGTCAAAACCTTTATAAATGCATTAAGAAGTTGTTTCAATCGTTTGTTGTTACCTAGATACACGAATTGTTAAGTTTTGAAATTTAGGGTTTATGTACGAATTGGGGGTTTACACATATGAGTGTTTGGCTATAATTAGATACTTAGGATAGCTTTAGAACAATGTTAATTACATGAAATTAGCCCTGAATCCTACCCAGAAACATCAACAGTTGATAATATAATTTTTAGGGTTTATAGGGTCGTAGAACATGAATCTTTTGATTCGTTGGGTATTTCGTGTTAAAACTTGTTGTAATCTTCTCCTTTGACATCTAGGATAGTGCAGGAACAAATCTTGATGATTTCCTATGGTTGAATCTGTTACACGTAGAGTCTAGGTTTAGGGTTTTAGAACTCTTACGCGTAGACTGTTCTTTGCTTATGTGATTATGCTTTATGCCTGTTTTGTGATTCTGGAAGTGTTAGGATTGTGTTGTAATCATGTTATTGTGTTTATGAATTTCAGGTTGATTGAGCGTAAAGAATCAGAATTAAGGTGTTCATGATGATTACGCTTATGGAATACCTTATGCGTAAAGGTTACGCATAAGAGCAATCTTACGCGTAAAACTTACGCATAAGGGTCTACAGTGGGACTACGCGTATCTCGGAAGGATATGCGTAAAATTGGATGTTGACGCCTAAGGGCTACTCTTACGAGTAAACCTTACGTGTAACTCCTTTTGCCAAAGTTTACGCGTAAGCATATAAGCTAAGGGTATGCTTTTACGCGTAAGAAATTCTTACGCCTAAGGCTTGCCTTTACGCTTAAACTTACGCCTACGCCTAAAGCACTGTTTTTTAGGCATAAACTCACATGCTTACGCATAAGCCAACTTTTCACCTTGTTTTGACATGTTACGCGTAGTATACTTGTAATTGTTACTCTTAAGTCACAAAAACCAAAATGTTACTCATAAGCTATCAAAAGTTAAAATGTTGTGTGTTTAAGTAATATTTGGACATTAAAACTTCAAAATTAACATACTCACGTAACTTATCACATCAACTTCATACAATTGGACTTAATGTGACTTTGGACTCGTAACATTCATAAACATGATAACATTCAATCAAATAATTGGACAATAAAATCAAACTTAGACTAACATAATGTCTTTCGATATGTTGGAACTTTTGTCTCAATACCTTTCAGATCGCGAAATGGACGTCAATCAGGAAAATCTCAATGCCCCTAATGAGCTCACGATGACAGATATCTTCCCTGTGGATTACCACAAAACCATCGGAAAGAACAATCTCAGAGTCAACTTTGACAACTTCACCTGTTCTGAATCCTCATGCAGAGTTGCAGTTGACATCCTCAAGGATCATCCCTTCCGTCTCATGCTATCTAACTCTGCTTCTGTGCCCAAAATCTACATTCATCAGTTCTGGCACACTATGGACAAAATCGATGGTCAAGATGCAGTGAATGTGACCATTGGCACCAAAGAAGTCAAAGTTATAGTGGCGGATCTTCGTGTCATTCTTCTTCTACCAGTTATTCGCTCTACTGAATACGTTCCAACTCCAAGTGAAGAAGAAGTATTGAAGTTCATGGTTAACAATGGATATGACGAAGCTTCTGGCATCATCACCAAGCATTCCAGTTTTGATCTCAAGAACATCCCACAACCCTGGAGGACTCTCTATATCATGATCGCTAAGTCAGTCTCAGGGAGAGATAGTGGACATGAACACCCTAAGCTGATGCATCTTTAAACCTTTTGGGGAATGGTTAATAGGAAACATATTGACTCTACAAGCTTAATTTGGGAAGACATGATGCAACATTATAGGAAGCCTGGTTCCAAAATCCCTTTCATCAGATATACAAAGTTGCTGCTCCACAATCTTCTCCGGAAGCACTAGGACATCCCAATGAGAATCAATGACCCCAACACACACTCAATGTTGTATGAGCCTACCATGAATACTGTGAGGTTCAAAGACTCCTCCACCCGTAAACAAGGTGTGGAATTACTTGATTGCTTGATCACTGATGAAATTAAGGTTCTTCCATCATACCTTTGTTATAAGGAAGCAGTGCGTGCTAGAAGAGTTGGATTCATGGATGAAAAGACAACTTCAGTGGCTACCACAAGGGCAAGGAGAGCAGGAAGCACTGGAAGCCCTAACAAGTATAAGAAAAGGCATCCAAGCCTAAAGAAAAGAGTCCCAACTCAGATCGTTCATCCTAAGGTTGAACCGAAACCAATTCCATATGATGACGACTCTGAAACTGAGTCAGATGATGTGACTATCTATTCTAAAGAGCAAAAAGATGATACATCTACCCAGAAGTCAGAGGACAAACCTGCCAGTCCCTCATCTGACAAAGGGAAGAAGCCAGTAGAAGAAGAAGACTCAGATGTTGAGTATGATCCTAAGGATGGAGACAAAGAATACCAGAAAACTCTGAATCAACTCAGGAAGGAGCATGCTGCTAAAGAGTTTGAACTTCAACAAATGAAAGGCCCTGGAGGTTCCAGCGATGGTGTTCCTGTTACATAAGTTCTTGATACGGTTAATCAACCCGATAAAGGAATTGGTGCCACCACCAAGGAATCTACGGAGCAAGAGCAGCAAGAGGATCAAGTGATGTTCGACTTTGAACATGAAGAGCAAGAGACTGATGAGAGAATTATAGAGAAAGATGTGTTGGAAGCGGATAAAGGAAAGGCTGCTGAAGAATAAATTGCTAAGAAAGCGGAAGAGGAACGCATTAGAAGGGAAACTGTGGAAAACTAGAAGGGGGGTTGAATAGTTTTGCCGATTTTAAGTTAGTTTCAAAAAACTTTAGATTCGTTAATATGTGAGATCTTATGGATGTAGAGAAAGTATAGAGCTAATGTTAAAGCAAGTAAATAAAGTAAAGCGAAGGGAAAGAAAAGACACAACCGATGTATAGTGGTTCGGCTACAAGGACACCTTCCTTGCCCTAGTCCACTCCCCGAGTCACCTACTCGAGAGTTCAAGCACTATGTCAACAAACTCCTTCACTTGGCGGAGAAGCCTTCACAACGTTGCTTACACTTTTTCCGGTACAAAGCTAGATACCGAGTCCGTAGTACGGTGGACCAAACCAACACGACTATTACACAACAAATATGTGAAATATCAAATACAATATCTTTGCTACGGAAATCTTGCGGAGTGAGAAATCAATCAAGGACCCCTTGCTTGGATTACTTGTAGAATGCTCGTGATCTCGCCTTAGAGAAGGACCTATATGAGGGTCACAATAGAAAGAAAGAAGAACAACTCTCTAGATCAAGTGATCTATATGTTAGAAGAGAATGAGAGTGTTTGAGAGATTTAGTAAGAAGAGGGGTGAGTTAGAATGAAGAAATGGCTCTCTATTTATAGGTAAAATCTTCTACTGTTCCCCAGATCCCACGGATCCCTCCCACTTGGGATCCGTCTAGTGTAATCCTAGGGATCCGTGGAAAGCTCCTCTTTGCCCATGGTTTTTTTGGTTATGGGTCATGGGTTATGGGTTGGTCCATGGTTTTTCTTTAGATTCAATGTATCTAAGTATACATTGTATCTAGCCAACTTGGGTATGGGTTAAGATCCATGGGTTATGGTCCATGGGTTATGATTTTTACCCATCCTAATAAACTATTACAACAAATGCTTAATTACTATATTTTTGTATTTAAATGGCTATATGTAAATGCTTTACAAAAATAACATGTATCCTTATAATTATACTTAAGATAACATTATATTTGTTATCAACAAAACACAAAGAGATCGCAAAATATTAATAAACGTTTTTACGGTTTATTTGTATTAACAATCTCCCCCTTTTTGTTGATGACAAAACATAATGTTATGATGAGTAAAACTTAAGAATAGATGTAAGTTTTGAAAGCCCCTAAGTTTTACTTCTTTTCCCCCTTTTTGTCGAAACAAAAAGTTAACCCTTGGAAGAAATAAACATAAAAGTGTGGAAAAATTAGTCCACGTATCGTTAACTCCCCCTTGACGGTAGCACCCCCTAGTTTGGGGCGTCAAGTGAAGAAAAATAAAAAATCCTACAAAAAGAAAGGTTAGTAACATGCTTATATAATCTTGTGATTGACGAGAATCAAGATTGGGAGCCAAGGTATGTAAACGAGGCCTTGTAATAAAACAACAAAGTGTAGTGGTATTTATGCCACCTACAAGCATGTAAAAATAAGAACAAGACTTGTTCTTGAAAATGACTCAAATGAAAAAGTACTAAAAATAGAAAATAGTAGTAATGATTTCGTCCATGCTTGCATAAAGTTTATGGATGGAGGTTTTGATGAGTGATGGTATTGATGCGATCAAGTATGACGTTGAGTATGAATCGCATTTCTTCCCTAAATTCTATTGCAATTTCCCTAGTGGATTGGCAATGTTCACAATGAAGGTGATGTGGGTAATGAGTGCGGAAGTTTTCCGGGTTGTTTTGATTTGAGTTATGCGGAAGATGTGGTGGAAAAATAGGAAAATATGGATCAACATCCGAAATGTTTGTAAGTGGTGGTGGAAAAGAACATAGATGTTCTTGTAATGTGATGGGAGCTAATGGTGGTGATGTTTCAAGATCTTGAAAAATAGTATTTGGAGATGTGGGGGGTGTTGAAAAGACTATTTCTTTTTGTTTAGGTTGTTTAGATCTTGTTGGAGTCTTAAGGAGTTCCAAAAGAGTGACTTTAGGTGGTGATGAAGTTGGTGTAATTGTTGGTGATGAAGGAGGTGCTAAAACGGAAGCATCTTGTGGTGAGTTAGTTGATGGTGATGAGCCATATGATGGTTTTCCTAAGCAACAAGATTGGATGTTAATCCGTGCGGATATCCTAGAGTTTGATTTTGGTATTTTGGAAGGTGGAAGTACAAAGGTTTGAGTTTCATGGAGATGATTGTTTGTACTAGGTGATTCATCTAAAGGGTTTGTGGATGACATGGTGTATTGTGTTTGTGAGGATGAGATGGATTATGCAAGCATTTTGGGAGTCCTATATATAGAAAAACAAAGCATTGTAATGAATGCTTGACCCAAAATGTGGATTAAAATCTAATGATTAGATATGAATTTAAGGCATGTGATCATGAGAACACAAGCATTAAAGAGCATACTCCCAAAAATAGAACAAATGTGGATTTTTCATCCAAAGTGAGAAAGATAGAAGGTAAAAACAGCTTCTGTCTCACGGATCCTTCCCTTGAGGGATCCGTCCAGCATGAAGGTTGGGATCCGTGGGTCTGGTGATTCAGGCAGCACAAAATTTTCCTTTTGGAAACATTTTTGCCTAGTGTGTGCCTATATGCAAGCTATTTGGAGTTGCGGTTATCTCGACCCCTAAAAAGAAAAAGAAAATAAACTAGAAGTAGAAAAGCATCCTATTGAGATAACCCGAAAACACATATTTAGTACATAAGTACGTAATTTAGTGTTATCAATGCTCCTAATTCATTGTTGCTTAAATGAATGTACCCGAAAATACATATTAGTTATGTGTCCCCTTTAGCATTCGAAAGTCATGAGATGCAATAAAAACGTGTTTTTACTTTGTATTAATAATGAAAAAGCGATTTGCCCTAGACGTGAGAAATTGCTTTTGTGAAATTGATACGGGAAGGTATCATCCTTTTAGAAAACATTTTGAAAAGAGGTTTTCTTTGAAAATGTGTATGTGTTTGCAACCAAAAGAAAATAAGAAAGCTATAAGTGGAAAATTTATCTTGGGTTTTGAAAATTCCCGTATTGTTTGTGAGTTGTGCGTGAAATAGAGATCCTAGACTCAGAAAGAAGACGGCTAGTGTTTACATACCTTGTAGAGTCAAATGAGTTACGACGTTTGTTCCATTAGACCAAGACCAAGACGAAGTAGGTTGAATTGTTCCCGCTTCAACGGTTTGGTGAGGACGTCGGCTATGTTGTCTTCGGATGCTACCTTCTCAATAGAGATGTTCCCCTTTTGAACATTGTCTCTTAAGAAATGATGACGAATCTCTATATGCTTTGTGCGAGAATGCAATACCGGATTCTTGCTTAAGTCGATGGCACCTTTGTTGTCACATAGGCTGGCTATGTCGCTTAGATAAATGTCGTAGTCGACTAACGCTTGTTTCATCCATAGTGCTTGTTGGCATGCTTTGCCGGCGGAGACGTACTCGGCTTCGGTTGTTGATATTGCTAGTGCCGTTTGTTTCTTAGAAAACCAATATGTTAAATAACATCCCATGAAAGTACATACCCCACTTGTACTTTTTCAATCAACGTAATCACCTGCATGGTCAGAATCTGCATATCCAATTGTTTCTACTCCCATGCCTTTAGGATACCATAATCCTAATTGTGTTGTACCCTTAATGTATCTAAATATCCTTTTTACGGCTTCTAGGTGTGATATTTTAGGGTCTTCTTGAAACCTAGCACATAAGCAAACACTAAACATGATATCCGGCCTACTTGCCGTAAGGTAGAGAAGACTACCTATCATGCCACGATATTTAGTATTATCTACGGATTCGCCGTCTTCATCTTTTGTGAGTTTGGTGTCGGATGACATTGGTGTCCTAATTGGTTTCGACTCTTCTAGACCGAATTTCTTTAGCATCTCCTTTATGTATTTAGATTGATTAAAGAAGATATCATCTTCTACTTGTTTGATTTGTAGACCAAGAAAGAAACTAAGTTCTCCCATCATACTCATCTCGAACTCGTCATGCATGATTTTAGAGAAATCATCACACATGTCTTGACAAGTGGATCCGAATATAATATCATCTACATATATTTGCACTATGATTATATGTGACTCTCTTTTCTTAGTAAAAAGTGTGTTGTCAACTAACCCCATGGTATAGTTGTGTTTAATTAAAAATGACTTGAGTCTATCATACCAAGCTTTTGGAGCTTGTTTAAGACCGTAAAGGGCTTTCTTTAATTTATACACATGTTTGGGTTTTTCAAAATCGATGAAGCCCGGAGGTTGAGCTACATATACTTCTTCTTTAATGAAACCATTTAGAAAAGCGCTTTTGACATCCATTTGATAAAGCTTTAGATCATTAGCACAAGCATACGCAAGAAGTATTCTTATAGACTCTAATCTAACCATGGGAGCATAGATCTCATCAAAGTCTATTCCTTCTTGTTGGTTATACCCTTTGGCAACGAGTCTAGCCTTGTTCCTAGATACTACTCCGTTTGCATCTAATTTGTTTTTATAAACCCATTTGGTTCCTATTATGGTTTGATTACTAGGTGGAGTGACAAGCGTCCAAACATCATTAGAAACGAATTGATTTAGTTCTTATTGCATAGCCATTACCCAACTCTCATCTTTTATGGCTTCTTGTGTATTCTTAGGTTCTATGGTTGAAACGAAACAAAACAAGCTACTTTGGTTTTGAACTTGAGACCTTAATGTTCGTTCGTTTAGCTTTCCTATGACTTTATCTACAGGGTGATCTTTGAACTCTTTAATGTTTATGATTTCATCATTTAAAGGTTCTTCTTCTTCATTTATCTTTTTCTTTATTATTATAGCTTCACTTTCTATAATCTCGTCATCGACAAGAGGTGGAGAGGGTTTGGGTGGACTTTCATCAAATTTTATATTTAATGACTCTTCTACCTTCATTGTTTCTTTGTTTAATATGACGTAAGCTTTGCTATTTGGCGAGTAACCTAGAAAGATTCATTCGGTTGATTTAGGATCAAATTTTGTAAGGTAATCTTTAGTGTTAAGAATAAAACATTTGCTTCCAAAGACTCTAAAGTGATTTAACGTAGGCTTTTTGCCTCGGAGTAACTCATATGGAGTTTTACCTAAGATTGGTCTAATTAAGACTCGATTGAGTATGTACGTTGAAGTATCAACGGCATTACACCAAAACTTTTGAGGTATGGATTGTTCATTAAGCATGGCTCGACTCATTTCTTGTAGGGTTCTATTCTTTCTTTCTACTACCCCATTCGATTGCGGAGTGCGTGGAGCCGAGAAGTTGTGAGTAATACCATTAGCGTCATAAAAGGCTCTAAATTGCACTTCATTATCGAATTCCCTACCATGATCCGTCCTAATGGACACTATAGGACTTCCTAGTTGTCTTTGAATCTTTTTGCTTAATATTTCAAAATAATTAAAGGTTTCCGTTTTGTTCTTTAAAAATTTTGTCCATGTATACCTAGAGTAATCATCCACTATGACCAAAGTGTAGTAGTTGCCTCCATAACTTTGGATAGCGGATGGACCAAACAAATCCATATGTAGTAACTAGACACCTAGTTGTAGACACCATGTTTTTAGCTTTGTGACTAGAATGAGCTTGTTTTCCTACATTACAAGCATCACAAAAGTGATGTTCATATTTTAACTTAGGTAGATATCTTACTAGATCTTTGGATGATAGCGATTGACGAAGTCGCATGTTGGCGTGACCCAATCTTCGATGCCATAAGGTCGAAGTATCATCCATAGAGGTAAGACATAGTTTGTCTTTAGGTTCATTACCGATTTTAACGACATAGACTCCATGTTTCCTAATTCCTTTTCCTATGGTTATGCCATTTTTTAATATCTTACTACCGGTTTCGGTAAAAAGTACATTGCACTTTTTATCACATATTTGTCCTATACTTAAGAGATTAAAGTTTAGGTTTTCTACGTGACACACATCGTTAATGGTTAGAGATTTGTTAGAAATCGTACCTTTACCGATGATTCTACTTTTGCTATTTCCAAACACCACATTACCTCCATTGAAGGATTCATATGTGGAGAATAGATCCCTATTGCCGGTCATGTGCCTCGTGCACCCGCTATCCTTGACCCATTCATCCGGGTCTAGGTCAACCTTTAAGCATACCTAAGACAATAATAAACTCAAAAGTTTGGTCCCCATTTGTTCATGGGTCCATTAGTGTTAAACATCCCATTCATGTTAGACATGTATGGATAAGATGAGTATGCATTCCATGGAGCAAAGTTTTGAAAAGAAAAACCGTTTTGCATATTTGGATTCCATCCCATTTGATGGTTACTTCTTGGATAAACGTTATTAGGTCTCCTAGATGGATTATGTTTTGAAAAAGATGGAGCTTTGTTTCTTGCAAAAGTAGGGTTATATTTTGGAGGTGGTTGTCTAGTGGTGACATGAGTTGGTTTCTTCCTATTAACGATAACAAACTCAGTTCTAAATGAAGAAGCTACGTTATTACCACTGTTTGCTATAGCAGATCCACGGATCCCTGTTTGTACACTAGTCGGTTCCCTTTTTAGGGGATCCGTGGGATCCGCCATAACAGTGGCTTGTTTTTCTAGTGCCTTAACAAATTTTTTTTCTTTACTTTCACTAGTTGATGGATCAAGTTGTTGAATATCTAAACCTTTTTGGTTGTTACCGGTTTTAACACCATTTAGTATTGTATCTAAAGTGTTCGTACTCATTCTAGCAATTTTAGAATCTAGATGATCAACTAGTGTTTGAAGTTGAACGCAAAGTTCACATTCACCACTTGCTATTTTACCCTTTTCTAAACGTTTTAGTTTTGCTTTTAATTCTATGACTTCTTTATCTAAACGTTGGTTTTGACTCTTTAAAAGCTTATTTTTGTTAATTAGTTTTAAGCTAATGTTGCATAGTTTGTCATATTCATTATGCAATGAGTTGTCATCAAGTGATGAACTACTATAGTATTTGTGACATACCTCGTCATCTGCCATGAGACAAATTTCTTCGTCCTCCTCGTCGCTCATTCCCCACGTGCCGCTCATGAACGCCTTTTGATCATCCCGTTTGGGACACTTACTAATAAAGTGGTTTGGGTCCCCACATTTAAAGCAAGTACGATCATCCTTTGGCTTCTCCTCTTTGCTTTTCCGAAAGCCTTTCTTATCGTCATATGGTTGTTTGACGTATCTTCCCTTTCTTCTAAAGAACTTTTTAAAGTCCCTTACCGCCATAGCGTACTCCTCGTCGTCACTACTCGGGGAGGAGTTCTCTTCATCACTTGAAGCCTTTTTGGCTTTAAGGGCAAGAGATTTGTGTTTCTCTTTCACCTTTGAGGCTTCGGAGTCTTTAGCAAGGACAAGCTCGTAGACTTTTAGGTTGCCTATAAGTTCATCGAGGGTGAGGATTGTCAAATCTTTTGACTCTTCGATCGCCGTCACCTTGGATCTCCACTTCGATGGAAGTGCCCTTAGATATCTCCTAACATGATTACGGCTAGAACAAGATTCATCAAGTGCTTGTAAAGATGTAATAATAGTATTAAAGTTAGCAAATGAATGATCTATAGTTTCTTCATCCGATATTGAAAATTGTTCATATTGTTGAACAAATAGATCAATTTTATTATTCTTAACTTGTTCGTTTCCTTGATGAGTTACAACTAAAGAATTCCAAATTTCTTTAGAGGTTTTAAGCATAGAAATTCTTTCGAATTCCTTCTTTGGTAAAGCATTATATAAAACCATTTTTGCTTCACTATTTTTAGAAAGCTTTTTCTTCAATTCATCATTTAGTTTATCATGAGGTATGTTAACTACATTCCCTTTATCATCTTTTGAGGTAGCCTCAAAATCGCCTTCGACAATAATGTACCAAAGATCAATATCTTTAGATTTCACATATGTTTCGAATCTATTTTTCCAATATATAAAACTATTAGTTTCAAGTAGTGGTGGTCGTTGCATAGATTGCCCTTCCTTATAATTTTCAGAACCCATAGTGATCAAAAAGTTTTTAAAATACAATTTTACTTTAAAACTTTTATAAACTTAGCTCTTGATGCCAATTGTGGAAAACTAGAAGGGGGGTTGAATAGTTTTGCCGATTTTAAGTTAGTTTCAAAAAACTTTAGATTCGTTAATATGTGAGATCTTATGGATGTAGAGAAAGTATAGATCTAATGTTAAAGCAAGTAAATAAAGTAAAGCGATGGGAAAGAAAAGACACAACCGATGTATAGTGGTTCGGCTACAAGGACACCTTCCTTGCCCTACTCCACTCCCCGAGTCACCTACTCGAGAGTTCAAGCACTATGTCAACAAACTCCTTCACTTGGCGGAGAAGCCTTCACAACGTTGCTTACACTTTTTCCGGTACAAAGCTAGATACCGAGTCCGTAGTACGGTGGACCAAACCAACACGACTATTACACAACAAATATGTGAAATATCAAATACAAGATCTTCGCTACAGAAATCTTGTGGAGTGAGAAATCAATCAAGGACCCCTTGCTTGGATGACTTGTAGAATGCTCGTGATCTCGCCTTAGAGAACGACCTATATGAAGATCACAATAGAAAGAAAGAAGAAAACTCTCTAGATCAAGTGATCTATATGTTAGAAGAGAATGAGAGTGTTTGAGAGATTTAGTAAGAAGAGGGGTGAGTTAGAATGAAGAAATGGCTCTCTATTTATAGGCAAAATCTTCCACTGTTCCCCGGATCCAACGGATCCCTCCCACTTGGGATCCGTCTAGTGTAATCCTAGGGATCCGTGGAACGCTCCTCTTTGCCCATGGGTTTTTTGGTTATGGGTCATGGGTTATGGGTTGGTCCATGGGTTTTCTTTAGATTCAATGTATCTAAGTATACATTGTATCTAGCCAACTTGGGTATGGGTTAAGATCCATGGGTTATGGTCCATGGGTTACGATTTTTACCCATCCTAATAAACTATTACAACAAATGCTTAATTACTACATTTTTGTATTTAAATGGCTATATGTAAATGCTTTACAAAAATAACATGTATCCTTATAATTATACTTAAGATAACATTATATTTGTTATCAACAAAACACAAAGAGATCGAAAAATATTAATAAACGTTTTTACAGTTTATTTGTATTAACAGAAACATATAACTACATTCTGGAAAATCCTGAAGACAACCCTCAGCAATCTTCCGAACAAGCCCATGACACTTCCAAAGACGAATCATCATCTCACTCATCACCACCACCATCCAAAGAAACAAATACAAATTCATCATCGAAATCAGTCAAGAAGAAAGCTGATACTTGGGCATCTCGAACAAAAGCCAAGATCCAGAAAGCCTTGCATCAATCCAGAAAACGCAAACAAAGTCTACAGGAAAGAAGATTGAACATGCTGGTTGACAAAGTTATCGAGCTTTCTAAGGATATGGAAACGTTTGAAGGAGAGAGAGAACAGATTAAGGTAATTCTCAACAGAGACGTAAAAGGAGAAATGAACAAGCAGATCAGGAATGGTATATGCTAAAACACATACCTTTTCTTCACCAAAATAGGCCCAAAATAACCAAGAAAGAGCCGTTTATGTCTAATAATTATGTGTTTCTTGAGTTTATGCATGTGCAGGTACGGATATGACAAAACAGACAAAAGAAAGCCAAAACCGAAGAAAACCGGGCACGAGAGATAGAAGAGTGCAAAATCCGATGCTGGGGATGCTATTTATTGGACTTTGATGCTAAAAAGATAAAATTACGGAGTTCGGGACATGATTTGGGAGTTTTCACATCATTACCTTCACTATCCCAAATTTTCACAATTTACCCTCACTTTATCAAAATTGCCAAATCACCCCTCAACTTTCACAAATATACACTTTACATCCCTTATCATACCACTTTTCATATTACATCCCAAAATTATCCCAAACATTTCACTATTTATACTTTTGGTCCTTTGATTTTGCAAATACTACTTGAATGGTCCTTATACAATATTTAACACAAATCCATAGCCCAAGTTAACCTCACGGCCCAAGACAAGATCCAATCCTATAACCCAAGCCCGTATATCCTTAATAACCCATGGTCAACAATCCTTAGTTACTAGTCAACGAAAGTCCAACTTCCCACTTTACCACAAGTCAAACAAGAATAATAAAAATACTCACCCAGTACCAAAACGCGCCAAACCTGGATAAAAAAACCAATTACCACTATTTACCTTCATACCCAAATTACCCACACATCCCATCAAATTCACCTCACCTAAGTGACCTTCTAGAAGCTCTTCTGACACACGCCAGAGGGTGTGATGCTTGGATCGCCAGCATGGCAGAAAGGAACACTCTGATTGGAGCAACCACATCACCAAATCTGATCCTAGGGCTGTGAATTGATATGATGACAAGAGATGAGATCAATGGCTAGGATGAAAGCTTCATGAAACTTCTGAAAGATACCCAAGCTCTTCCCAGTTCGCTATAAATAGCTCTTTCTTCACAAAGTCGAATTTGTCCAATTTCTCATAGCATTTAGAGAATTGTTACCTTTTGTTTTCATGTCATTTTTACTGTTTTAAATCTTAGTGTAATGTTAATTTTCATATTGTAATTTCAGTTGAGTAATGAAATATCAGTTTTAAATTGTTCTTAATTTCTCTAAATTTCTTGCAATAATTCCATTTCTGTTCACAAGCTTTGTTTTAATGTTCATCAAGCTCAACTAAGCTTGTATAAGCTTAATTGAGCTCATTTCCAATCTTAATAGCTCTTAATTCTAAATTTTGGAAAAAGTCAACAAAAGTCAAACATGTTCTTGGTTTAATCTCGGTTTAAATTGTGATTAGATTCTGTTTAGTATTGGTAATTCTGTCATTTTAGATCATTTCTTAGTAAAACTCATTATTGTTTTATGCAAAAGCTTTTCAAAAAACTATTTTAATGAAGTTAAAGGTGTGTTTGGATTAGTCTTAATTTTCAGTTTTAAATCATGTAGATGTGTCTGAATTGGTTAGTTATTAGTATTACTTGTTATTAAGTTGTCTCAAGTAAAATGTCAAGTTTCTAATCTCATTTTTGTATCCTAAAATGTTTTAGCCAAATCTGTTTTTTCAGTCTGCTTGTTCTGTACTCAAATCAATCCACTCAGCAAAGACTAGTAAGTTCTAATTTTGCTCTAAAGCTGGTGAAATTCAGTTTTTATGATAGCTAGTGTTCCTTAGTTTAGTTGTGATTAGTTTAATTGCCCTTAGGAATAGTTTTAGTAGCTTACTTTAGTCTTAATATTGCTTGCATCACAGTTCTTTTCGTGCCTTATCAGTAGCTTTAGAAGTTGAAATCCTTGTCTATTTGTTATTGATATATAGTGTTACTTAGCTCAGCTTGTCCACTATACATCTAGGATCTTCTGTGTTCACAATTTTTGGCAAAGAAGAATGCTTAGAGTACCTTAAGTAGCTTTTAAAAATCCTTCTACTCTTTAGTTTCTGTTTACTGGTGTAGGTAAGTTCTAGGTAGTCATTTTCTTAGTTGTTTATTTCCTCATCAAGGAGATATCTTAGTTTGATTTTAGCTTCTTTTAGTAGCACATAGTATAGAGTTTAGTGATGAGTGTGTAAATACTCATCATTTTTGTACAAATTAGACTGCAAAAACATCTGAAAACACTCAGAAATACATCAGAATGATAAAAATATCACAAATAAGTGTTTTATGTGTTTTAAATGCAAAAATATCAAAATCTGGTGAAAAACGTATCAAATTTGCATAATTGGCAGTTTTAGTCCCTCAAGTTTCAAAAGTTGTCAAAAACAGTCCCTGGTAAATCCAAATAAAGAAAAATATCATTTTAAGTCCCTAGGGATTCCTAAGTTGTCAAAATTGGTCCTTGAGATTCAAATTTACAAAATTACAACTTTAGTCCCTGAACTTTGAAATTTGGCAAGTTTGGTCCTTTGAGAATTTGAAAATGTCAAAAATGGTACTTGTACTATTAAAGTTTGTCAATTTCAGTCCTTGTGTTAACTTTGGAAAAATGGCAGGATTGGTCCCTCAAGATTGGAGTAATTGCAGTTTTGGTCCTTGTCATAATAACATAAGTCAAGCCTTGTCAAAATGTTTTGACCCCCTGCCTTTTCACCCATTTGACCCCCTGTCATTTGCCTGTTTTGGACCCCTTGGTTAAACACAATCAAACAAGCAATACCCGCCACCTCCTGCTTCTTCCCCAACCCAGTTGCCTGCAACTCTCAGCCACTTCCCATCACCTTTTCTCCTTTCCTCCACCCCCTCATCATCACTAACCCCCCACAATAAATGCCACCCCCCCTAGCTGCTATTTCACAGGCCTACAAGTCAAATACAGGTTTCCCGCCAAAATGATAAAAATGGCCAACACACTCAAAACTCTCCCATTGGCTCCAAGAAGAGGTGGGATACTCTCAGAAGGCCACGTGGAGCTCATTTGAAGCATAAAAGAGGAGGAAGACAGAGAAGCAAAGGCAGTATTTTTAGTTTTTAAATTTTTGAATGTCGTATTTTATTTTTATCTCTTTCATTAAGCTTTAAGTTGTAATCTTGTGTTTCATTATATAAAATTAAGTTGTTTGAATGTATTAAAACTGTTTTCAAGTGGTAATTCAAGTTTCTACATAAGCTGCATATTCTCATGTTTACTGTTTCAAAAGTTCAATTTCAAACTCTATAATTCAAGCTACTTATAGCTTGTATTAAAGTCACACCAGCTTATTCAAGCTTAATATAGCTTTCTATAAGCCTGGAGTTCAGTTTCAAGCACAATGGGTTGAAAGTCAACAAAAGTCAATAGGGAAGCAAAAATGGGTTCAAGCAGGTTGGAAATGGCATGGGGTTGATGCAGAGGTTGATTTGGATGGGTTTGATATAGAATGGTAGATTTGGGTTCTGTTTAAGCTGAAAAATAAGCCAGGACATTTGTGAGTTACTTTCCATTTCTTACTCAGTTTTAGTATTGTGCTTGTATTGGAATCTTTGGTCATTAAATAAGTTTAATCAGTAGTAATTAGCATATTAGAGTTAGTTTAATTAATGAAATGAGTTTAATCAGTGGTTAGTATAGATTTAAAGTTCATAACAGTTGAATCAAGGGTGTTTGGATTTGGCATTTAATCTGTGTTACAGTTTTGTGCAGTGGGTAATTTTTGTTGTTTGTGGCTTATTTAGTTCTGGTACATTCATAACTGTCTCACTTTTGTGCCTGCATACTGTCTAAGTCAACAATTCACATAAACTATCGATGAAGCCCGGAGGTTGAGCTACATATACTTCTTCTTTAATGAAACCATTTAGAAAAGCGCTTTTGACATCCATTTGATAAAGCTTTAGATCATTAGCACAAGCATACGCAAGAAGTATTCTTATAGACTCTAATCTAACCACGGGAGCATAGATCTCATCAAAGTCTATTCCTTCTTGTTGGTTATACCCTTTGGCAACGAGTCTAGCCTTGTTCCTAGATACTACTCCGTTTGCATCTAATTTGTTTTTATAAACCCATTTGGTTCCTATTATGGTTTGATTACTAGGTGGAGTGACAAGCGTCCAAACATCATTAGAAACGAATTGATTTAGTTCTTCTTGCATAGCCATTACCCAACTCTCATCTTTTATGGCTTCTTGTGTATTCTTAGGTTCTATGGTTGAAACGAAACAAAACAAGCTACTTTGGTTTTGAACTTGAGACCTTAATGTTCGTTCGTTTAGCTTTCCTATGACTTTATCTACAGGGTGATCTTTGAACTCTTTAATGTTTATGATTTCATCATTTAAAGGTTCTTCTTCTTCATTTATCTTTTTCTTTATTATTATAGCTTCACTTTCTATAATCTCGTCATCGACAAGAGGTGGAGAGGGTTTGGGTGGACTTTCATCAAATTTTATATTTAATGACTCTTCTACCTTCATTGTTTCTTTGTTTAATATGACGTAAGCTTTGCTATTTGGCGAGTAACCTAGAAAGATTCATTCGGTTGATTTAGGATCAAATTTTGTAAGGTAATCTTTAGTGTTAAGAATAAAACATTTGCTTCCAAAGACTCTAAAGTGATTTAACGTAGGCTTTTTGCCTCGGAGTAACTCATATGGAGTTTTACCTAAGATTGGTCTAATTAAGACTCGATTGAGTATGTACGTTGAAGTATCAACGGCATTACACCAAAACTTTTGAGGTATGGATTGTTCATTAAGCATGGCTCGACTCATTTCTTGTAGGGTTCTATTCTTTCTTTCTACTACCCCATTCGATTGCGGAGTGCGTGGAGCCGAGAAGTTGTGAGTAATACCATTAGCGTCATAAAAGGCTCTAAATTGCACTTCATTATCGAATTCCCTACCATGATCCGTCCTAATGGACACTATAGGACTTCCTAGTTGTCTTTGAATCTTTTTGCTTAATATTTCAAAATAATTAAAGGTTTCCGTTTTGTTCTTTAAAAATTTTGTCCATGTATACCTAGAGTAATCATCCACTATGACCAAAGTGTAGTAGTTGCCTCCATAACTTTGGATAGCGGATGGACCAAACAAATCCATATGTAGTAATTCTAGACACCTAGTTGTAGACACCATGTTTTTAGCTTTGTGACTAGAATGAGCTTGTTTTCCTACATTACAAGCATCACAAAAGTGATGTTCATATTTTAACTTAGGTAGATATCTTACTAGATCTTTGGATGATAGCGATTGACGAAGTCGCATGTTGGCGTGACCCAATCTTCGATGCCATAAGGTCGAAGTATCATCCATAGAGGTAAGACATAGTTTGTCTTTAGGTTCATTACCGATTTTAACGACATAGACTCCATGTTTCCTAATTCCTTTTCCTATGGTTATGCCATTTTTTAATATCTTACTACCGGTTTCGGTAAAAAGTACATTGCACTTTTTATCACATATTTGTCCTATACTTAAGAGATTAAATTTTAGGTTTTCTACGTGACACACATCGTTAATGGTTAGAGATTTGTTAGAAATCGTACCTTTACCGATGATTCTACTTTTGCTATTTCCAAACACCACATTACCTCCATTGAAGGATTCATATGTGGAGAATAGATCCCTATTACCGGTCATGTGCCTCGTGCACCCGCTATCCTTGACCCATTCATCCGGGTCTAGGTCAACCTTTAAGCATACCTAAGACAATAATAAACTCAAAAGTTTGGTCCCCATTTGTTCATGGGTCCATTAGTGTTAAACATCCCATTCATGTTAGACATGTATGGATAAGATGAGTATGCATTCCATGGAGCAAAGTTTTGAAAAGAAAAACCGTTTTGCATATTTGGATTCCATCCCATTTGATGGTTACTTCTTGGATAAACGTTATTAGGTCTCCTAGATGGATTATGTTTTGAAAAAGATGGAGCTTTGTTTCTTGCAAAAGTAGGGTTATATTTTGGAGGTGGTTGTCTAGTGGTGACATGAGTTGGTTTCTTCCTATTAACGATAACAAACTCAGTTCTAAATGAAGAAGCTACGTTATTACCACTGTTTGCTATAGCAGATCCACGGATCCCTGTTTGTACACTAGTCGGTTCCCTTTTTAGGGGATCCGTGGGATCCGCCATAACAGTGGCTTGTTTTTCTAGTGCCTTAACAAATTTTTTTTCTTTACTTTCACTAGTTGATGGATCAAGTTGTTGAATATCTAAACCTTTTTGGTTGTTACCGGTTTTAACACCATCTAGTATTGTATCTAAAGTGTTCGTACTCATTCTAGCAATTTTAGAATCTAGATGATCAACTAGTGTTTGAAGTTGAACGCAAAGTTCACATTCACCACTTGCTATTTTACCTTTTTCTAAACGTTTTAGTTTTGCTTTTAATTCTATGACTTCTTTATCTAAACGTTGGTTTTGATTCTTTAAAAGCTTATTTTTGTTAATTAGTTTTAAGCTAATATTGCATAGTTTGTCATATTCATTATGCAATGAGTTGTCATCAAGTGATGAACTACTATAGTATTTGTGACATACCTCGTCATCTGCCATGAGACAAATTTCTTCGTCCTCCTCGTCGCTCATTCCCCACGTGCCGCTCATGAACGCCTTTTGATCATCTCGTTTGGGACACTTACTAATAAAGTGGTTTGGGTCCCCACATTTAAAGCAAGTACGATCATCCTTTGGCTTCTCCTCTTTGCTTTTCCGAAAGCCTTTCTTATCGTCATATGGTTGTTTGACGTATCTTCCCTTTCTTCTAAAGAACTTTTTAAAGTCCCTTACCGCCATAGCGTACTCCTCGTCGTCACTACTCGGGGAGGAGTTCTCTTCATCACTTGAAGCCTTTTTGGCTTTAAGGGCAAGAGATTTGTGTTTCTCTTTCACCTTTGAGGCTTCGGAGTCTTTAGCAAGGACAAGCTCGTAGACTTTTAGGTTGCCTATAAGTTCATCGAGGGTGAGGATTGTCAAATCTTTTGACTCTTCGATCGCCGTCACCTTGGATCTCCACTTCGATGGAAGTGCCCTTAGATATCTCCTAACATGATTACGGCTAGAACAAGATTCATCAAGTGCTTGTAAAGATGTAATAATAGTATTAAAGTTAGCAAATGAATGATCTATAGTTTCTTCATCCGATATTGAAAATTGTTCATATTGTTGAACAAATAGATCAATTTTATTATTCTTAACTTGTTCGTTTCCTTGATGAGTTACAACTAAAGAATTCCAAATTTCTTTAGAGGTTTTAAGCATAGAAATTCTTTCGAATTCCTTCTTTGGTAAAGCATTATATAAAACCATTTTTGCTTCACTATTTTTAGAAAGCTTTTTCTTCAATTCATCATTTAGTTTATCATGAGGTATGTTAACTACATTCCCTTTATCATCTTTTGAGGTAGCCTCAAAATCGCCTTCAACAATAATGTACCAAAGATCAATATCTTTAGATTTCACATATGTTTCGAATCTATTTTTCCAATATATAAAACCATTAGTTTCAAGTAGTGGTGGTCGTTGCATAGATTTCCCTTCCTTATAATTTTCAGAACCCATAGTGATCAAAAAGTTTTTAAAATACAATTTTACTTTAAAACTTTTATAAACTTAGCTCTTGATGCCAATTGTGGAAAACTAGAAGGGGGGTTGAATAGTTTTGCCGATTTTAAGTTAGTTTCAAAAAACTTTAGATTCGTTAATATGTGAGATCTTATGGATGTAGAGAAAGTATAGATCTAATGTTAAAGCAAGTAAATAAAGTAAAGCGATGGGAAAGAAAAGACACAACCGATGTATAGTGGTTCGGCTACAAGGACACCTTCCTTGCCCTACTCCACTCCCCGAGTCACCTACTCGAGAGTTCAAGCACTATGTCAACAAACTCCTTCACTTGGCGGAGAAGCCTTCACAACGTTGCTTACACTTTTTCTGGTACAAAGCTAGATACCGAGTCCATAGTACGGTGGACCAAACCAACACGACTATTACACAAAAAATATGTGAAATATCAAATACAAGATCTTCGCTACAGAAATCTTGTGGAGTGAGAAATCAATCAAGGACCCCTTGCTTGGATGACTTGTAGAATACTCGTGATCTCGCCTTAGAGAACGACCTATATGAAGATCACAATAGAAAGAAAGAAGAAAACTCTCTAGATCAAGTGATCTATATGTTAGAAGAGAATGAGAGTGTTTGAGAGATTTAGTAAGAAGAGGGGTGAGTTAGAATGAAGAAATGGCTCTCTATTTATAGGCAAAATCTTCCACTGTTCCCCGGATCCAACGGATCCCTCCCACTTGGGATCCGTCTAGTGTAATCCTAGGGATCCGTGGAACGCTCCTCTTTGCCCATGGGTTTTTTGGTTATGGGTCATGGGTTATGGGTTGGTCCATGGGTTTTCTTTAGATTCAATGTATCTAAGTATACATTGTATCTAGCCAACTTGGGTATGGGTTAAGATCCATGGGTTATGGTCCATGGGTTACGATTTTTACCCATCCTAATAAACTATTACAACAAATGCTTAATTACTACATTTTTGTATTTAAATGGCTATATGTAAATGCTTTACAAAAATAACATGTATCCTTATAATTATACTTAAGATAACATTATATTTGTTATCAACAAAACACAAAGAGATCGAAAAATATTAATAAACGTTTTTACAGTTTATTTGTATTAACAGAAACATATAACTACATTCTGGAAAATCCTGAAGACAACCCTCAGCAATCTTCCGAACAAGCCCATGACACTTCCAAAGACGAATCATCATCTCACTCATCACCACCACCATCCAAAGAAACAAATACAAATTCATCATCGAAATCAGTCAAGAAGAAAGCTGATACTTGGGCATCTCGAACAAAAGCCAAGATCCAGAAAGCCTTGCATCAATCCAGAAAACGCAAACAAAGTCTACAGGAAAGAAGATTGAACATGCTGGTTGACAAAGTTATCGAGCTTTCTAAGGATATGGAAACGTTTGAAGGAGAGAGAGAACAGATTAAGGTAATTCTCAACAGAGACGTAAAAGGAGAAATGAACAAGCAGATCAGGAATGGTATATGCTAAAACACATACCTTTTCTTCACCAAAATAGGCCCAAAATAACCAAGAAAGAGCCGTTTATGTCTAATAATTATGTGTTTCTTGAGTTTATGCATGTGCAGGTACGGATATGACAAAACAGACAAAAGAAAGCCAAAACCGAAGAAAACCGGGCACGAGAGATAGAAGAGTGCAAAATCCGATGCTGGGGATGCTATTTATTGGACTTTGATGCTAAAAAGATAAAATTACGGAGTTCGGGACATGATTTGGGAGTTTTCACATCATTACCTTCACTATCCCAAATTTTCACAATTTACCCTCACTTTATCAAAATTGCCAAATCACCCCTCAACTTTCACAAATATACAATTCACATCCCTTATCATACCACTTTTCATATTACATCCCAAAATTATCCCAAACATTTCACTATTTATACTTTTGGTCCTTTGATTTTGCAAATACTACTTGAATGGTCCTTATACAATATTTAACACAAATCCATAGCCCAAGTTAACCTCACGGCCCAAGACAAGATCCAATCCTATAACCCAAGCCCGTATATCCTTAATAACCCACGGTCAACAATCCTTAGTTACTAGTCAACGAAAGTCCAACTTCCCACTTTACCACAAGTCAAACAAGAATAATAAAAATACTCACCCAGTACCAAAACGCGCCAAACCTGGATAAAAAAACCAATTACCACTATTTACCTTCATACCCAAATTACCCACACATCCCATCAAATTCACCTCACCTAAGTGACCTTCTAGAAGCTCTTCTGACACACGCCAGAGGGTGTGATGCTTGGATCGCCAGCATGGCAGAAAGGAACACTCTGATTGGAGCAACCACATCACCAAATCTGATCCTAGGGCTGTGAATTGATATGATGACAAGAGATGATATCAATGGCTAGGATGAAAGCTTCATGAAACTTCTAAAAGATACCCAAGCTCTTCCCAGTTCGCTATAAATAGCTCTTTCTTCACAAAGTCGAATTTGTCCAATTTCTCATAGCATTTAGAGAATTGTTACCTTTTGTTTTCATGTCATTTTTACTGTTTTAAATCTTAGTGTAATGTTAATTTTCATATTGTAATTTCAGTTGAGTAATGAAATATCAGTTTTAAATTGTTCTTAATTTCTCTAAATTTCTTGCAATAATTCCATTTCTATTCACAAGCTTTGTTTTAATGTTCATCAAGCTCAACTAAGCTTGTATAAGCTTAATTGAGCTCATTTCCAATCTTAATAGCTCTTAATTCTAAATTTTGGAAAAAGTCAACAAAATTCAAACATGTTCTTGGTTTAATCTCGGTTTAAATTGTGATTAGATTCTGTTTAGTATTGGTAATTCTGTCATTTTAGATCATTTCTTAGTAAAACTCATTATTGTTTTATGCAAAAGCTTTTCAAAAAACTATTTTAATGAAGTTAAAGGTGTGTTTGGATTAGTCTTAATTTTCAGTTTTAAATCATGTAGATGTGTCTGAATTGGTTAGTTATTAGTATTACTTGTTATTAAGTTGTCTCAAGTAAAATGTCAAGTTTCTAATCTCATTTTTGTATCCTAAAATGTTTTAGCCAAATCTGTTTTTTCAGTCTGCTTGTTCTGTACTCAAATCAATCCACTCAGCAAAGACTAGTAAGTTCTAATTTTGCTCTAAAGCTGGTGAAATTCAGTTTTTATGATAGCTAGTGTTCCTTAGTTTAGTTGTGATTAGTTTAATTGCCCTTAGGAATAGTTTTAGTAGCTTACTTTAGTCTTAATATTGCTTGCATCACAGTTCTTTTCGTGCCTTATCAGTAGCTTTAGAAGTTGAAATCCTTGTCTATTTGTTATTGATATATAGTGTTACTTAGCTCAGCTTGTCCACTATACATCTAGGATCTTCTGTGTTCACAATTTTTGGCAAAGAAGAATGCTTAGAGTACCTTAAGTAGCTTTTAAAAATCCTTCTAGTCTTTAGTTTCTGTTTACTGGTGTAGGTAAGTTCTAGGTAGTCATTTTCTTAGTTGTTTATTTCCTCATCAAGGAGATATCTTAGTTTGATTTTAGCTTCTTTTAGTAGCACATAGTATAGAGTTTAGTGATGAGTGTGTAAATACTCATCATTTTTGTACAAATTAGACTGCAAAAACATCTGAAAACACTCAGAAATACATCAGAATGATAAAAATATCACAAATAAGTGTTTTATGTGTTTTAAATGCAAAAATATCAAAATCTGGTGAAAAACGTATCAAATTTGCATAATTGGCAGTTTTAGTCCCTCAAGTTTCAAAAGTTGTCAAAAACAGTCCCTGGTAAATCCAAATAAAGAAAAATATCATTTTAAGTCCCTAGGGATTCCTAAGTTGTCAAAATTGGTCCTTGAGATTCAAATTTACAAAATTACAACTTTAGTCCCTGAACTTTGAAATTTGGCAAGTTTGGTCCTTTGAGAATTTGAAAATGTCAAAAATGGTACTTGTACTATTAAAGTTTGTCAATTTCAGTCCTTGTGTTAACTTTGGAAAAATGGCAGGATTGGTCCCTCAAGATTGGAGTAATTGCAGTTTTGGTCCTTGTCATAATAACATAAGTCAAGCCTTGTCAAAATGTTTTGACCCCCTGCCTTTTCACCCATTTGACCCCCTGTCATTTGCCTGTTTTGGACCCCTTGGTTAAACACAGTCAAACAAGCAATACCCGCCACCTCCTGCTTCTTCCCCAACCCAGTTGCCTGCAACTCTCAGCCACTTCCCATCACCTTTTCTCCTTTCCTCCACCCCCTCATCATCACTAACCCCCCACAATAAATGCCACCCCCCCCCCCTAGCTGCTATTTCACAGGCCTACAAGTCAAATACAGGTTTCCCGCCAAAATGATAAAAATGGCCAACACACTCAAAACTCTCCCATTGGCTCCAAGAAGAGGTGGGATACTCTCAGAAGGCCACGTGGAGCTCATTTGAAGCATAAAAGAGGAGGAAGACAGAGAAGCAAAGGCAGTATTTTTAGTTTTTAAATTTTTGAATGTCGTATTTTATTTTTATCTCTTTAATTAAGCTTTAAGTTGTAATCTTGTGTTTCATTATATAAAATTAAGTTGTTTGAATGTATTAAAACTGTTTTCAAGTGGTAATTCAAGTTTCTACATAAGCTGCATATTCTCATGTTTACTGTTTCAAAAGTTCAATTTCAAACTCTATAATTCAAGCTTCTTATAGCTTGTATTAAAGTCACACCAGCTTATTCAAGCTTAATATAGCTTTCTATAAGCCTGGAGTTCAGTTTCAAGCACAATGGGTTGAAAGTCAACAAAAGTCAACAGGGAAGCAAAAATGGGTTCAAGCAGGTTGGAAATGGCATGGGGTTGATGCAGAGGTTGATTTGGATGGGTTTGATATAGAATGGTAGATTTGGGTTCTGTTTAAGCTGAAAAATAAGCCAGGACATTTGTGAGTTACTTTCCATTTCTTACTCAGTTTTAGTATTGTGCTTGTATTGGAATCTTTGGTCATTAAATAAGTTTAATCAGTAGTAATTAGCATATTAGAGTTAGTTTAATTAATGAAATGAGTTTAATCAGTGGTTAGTATAGATTTAAAGTTCATAACAGTTGAATCAAGGGTGTTTGGATTTGGCATTTAATCTGTGTTACAGTTTTGTGCAGTGGGTAATTTTTGTTGTTTGTGGCTTATTTAGTTCTGGTACATTCATAACTGTCTCACTTTTGTGCCTGCATACTGTCTAAGTCAACAATTCACATAAACTATCTTAATTAGTTCACTGTTGGAATTTTGCAAAGCCAAACTCTTGTTTTGTGTTTAAAACTCATAAACAAAGCTTGTTGTAGTTCCATTTTATCATATAACATCACATCCAACCTATAAATCAGTTTCAAAGTTCATAAAAGTCAAGTTTCTAAATCTGTCAAAAGTCAACTATACATGAAAAAGTCTGTTTTGGCCCAACTAGGGTGAATTTTCTTGGTCTCATCTCTGGGCCAAATCAATTCAAACTTTGGGTTTTATAAGTTCTGTTGGTCTAGTTTCTTATAAGTATTTTTGTTGATTTTTAGTAATTTTCTAAAGCCCTCAAACAAGCTCATCAAACAGGGCTTATATGCCCTACTCACAAGCTCAGTCAGAGCTGAGCTTTTATTCAGTTCTTGCAGTCCTTGTCCCAAGCTCAATAGAGCTTGCCTTGGTCTCATTTTTGGTTTGAAGGTTGCCAACCAGGTCTAGTTTAAGTTCCAACCTGTGGTTTTCATTTACAGCTTATTAATAAGCAAGTGCTTAAGCTCAAAGTAGCACTCAGAATCTGTCTTAGCACATAAACTCAAATCAATCAAGATCATAGCATTGTCTAATCCATAGGTTAAGAATTGTTGTTTCTTGCTTCATTTTAGTAGTTTTAGTATATTAATGCTTCTATTTCAGTTTGGTAGCTTGTGGTGATCATTTGGCTTATTCAAGTGCTTATTGATAAGCACTTACAATAGCAGTTTCATTTTCTTCCAAACAAGCCCATGTTTTTCTATTTTTCTTAGATTCTATATATTAAATTAGACTTTTCCTGCAATTTTCATAATTTTCCAACACTGTTTGCTATTTTTCTTAATTAAAAACAGTTTTTAGGTAATTTTAAATAGCTTTTAATACAATTAAATCAGAAAAAGTCCAAAAAAATAATTTTTCATTTTTATTAAGTTTAGATAAATATAAAAAGTAAAAAAAGTAATTTTCCAGATTTTTCATAGTTTATTTTGTAATTTTTAGTAATTTAATTAGTTTTTAATAGTTTAAAATTCATAAAAAATAGAAAAATAATCAGAAAAATATAAAAATAGTTTTGAATTTTTTTTTTTTGTTATTTTAGGTTTTTCCAAGTCATAATTTTATTTTTCTAGCTTTATTTCCTATTTTCTTGTAATTTAGGTTATTATTAATTAGTTAAAAATAGTTTTTAATTAATAATAATTGGATAAATAGTTATAAAAATAATTTTCTTTTTCTTAAAATTTTCTTATATTATTAGGTTTGTAAAAATATCATTTTCATATTTTTAGGATTAATATTGTGTAAGTTTCACGTTTTTATTTGTACGTCACGTAGTTTTTAATTCAGTTTTATAAAAACATAAAATCAAAAACATCAGTTTAAAAATAGTGATAGCATTTATTTAATATATTTTAACTTTTTAATTTTCTTTAATTTGCATTTAAGTCGCTGTAATTTATTAATCTTTTCTTTAGTTATAATAAACTCAAAATCCTTACTGATCACTATCCTTAGTGGTTATTCGACATCTGATTGTGTTAAACACCAGTCATCCTCCGTGGGACTTAACGACCCGGGAATCCACTGTATTCTCCTGATCTAAATTGCAATTGGTGTTTGAGCTGTTTTAAGTTCCTTACGGCTGGTCATTCACAAGTGGCTAGCCTGCGTGAGAAAACTTGACGGTTCTGCACCGATCATTTAGCATTTTAGCTTTTATAATTTCTCAAGTGCTTATTTAGGTGTGCTAAATCAGAACTGCAATACCTTTTATTCTGTCCCATATCTGTTGCATCAGCATACTAGTGTCCCAAATCACTTTTGCTTTTGATTTTTAATTTCTTCATAGTTAATCCTTTTTAGCTGAAATTTAGGATTTTAGATCTCTGGTTGGTTGTCTTCTTCATGTTATTTTTAGTTTATTTTTATGATTTTTCTAAGATAGCTTAATTTAGGCTTAAACTAGCTGTAGTAGGGTCGTTTGGATTTTAGAGCTAGAATCTGATTTAGTACTTTAGTGCTTGTAGCTTGAGCTTATTTGACCCAAATAAGTTGCATTAGGTTAATTTCAGGTAGTTTACACATAGCTTATCCTGTGGTAGCTTTTTGTAGTTGTTTATGGCTTTTGGCTTATTTTCATGTGCTTATTCATATCAGTTGTGTGCCCAACTCTTATCTCCTCTACTCATAAGTTGTTTCTGCTATTTTTCATAGCTTCTCAGTATTATTTTAGAATTTTCTGGAATTTTTCATATTTTTCCATGCTCTTTTGCTATTATTTAAATTCATTTTTAAGGTTTTTTAATTATCTTTAAATGCAAATAAATTAGAAAAAGGTCAGAAAAATGTAATTTCAATTTTCTTAGTTTTAGAATAATCAAAAAGTCATAAAAAGTATTTTTCCAGATTTTTCCTAGATTAAATATTATTTTTTAGAAATTTAATTAGTTTTAAATAGTTTTAAATTTATAATAATTAGAGAAAAAGTCAGAAAAATGTAATTCCAGTTTTGAAAATACTTTTTAGTTAATTAAGATTTTTTAAAAATAGTTTTGTAATTTTCTTGCATGTTTTCCTAAATTTGAGCATTTTAAGTCTATTTTAAATATTCAAAATTAGTTTTTAATTCAAAATAAATCAAGAAAACCAAAAAAAATAGTTTTAAATTTCAAATAATTTTCAAATATCATTTTTAGCTATAGAAAATTATTAGTTCTATTTCATGGGTTAAAACCAGAGTAGTTGCATATAATTCGCGTTTTATGAATTACGTAATTTACGTTTTAGTTTAATCTTGCATAATTAGTTGCATTTCCTTATTTGCATAATAGGTCCAATAGTTTTACTTGCTTTCATTTATTATTCCTTGCATCGTAGATTAGAAAACCCCAAAATTCCTTATTTTCACATTCGAATCCCGAAACGCGACGCGAGTTGTTTGAACTCCATTCATCCCTCGCTGGGAACACGACCCGGGAAATACATTCATTTGTATTTCTTTGGAAAATATTTGTAATACGAAAATGAACTATCAAAAAATGGCGCCGCTGCCGGGGAGGGCATGTAGTGAGTTTTCGATTCCGTCTCGATTCGCGTGTTTTTGAAGATCCTTTCCCGAGAAGTTATCGTTGTTTTTTGTAAATATATCTTTTATTAAAACCCAAAAAGATTTTCCTTTTCAAAATTTGTTTTCCTCTTATATTTTATATCTTTAAAAACCTAAAAATAATTTTCGTTTTCCTCTAAAATGTTTAATTCTTCTCTCCTCACCCTCTAGTTTGTTTAATTCTCCACAATGCTTGATTTTTCACCATTTAATCCCCATGATCCTAGGACCATGGAGGATTTCTATCGTCTTTACTTATCGGTCGAGGAGGACCGATCGTTCCGGGAGCAAAGTTTAGATTGAAAAATCGTATGGTTCGTCTTCTTCGACAGCATTGTCAATTTCATGGATATAACGATGAAGATGCTAATGAGCACTTGAACAAGTTTTTATCTATCACTCAATCCATGAAGCAACGTGACATTTCTCAATATGATATCCGATTGAATCTCTTTCTATTTTCTTTAACCCACGAAGCCGAATCTTGGTTTTACACTCTTGAAAAACATTCAATTCATACTTGGGAAGAAATGTTTCGCAAGTTTCTTTCAAAATACTTTCCATATTCAAAAACGATGCAGCTGAGGAAAGAAATTCTTAATTTCCAGCAATTACCCGAGGAATCTGTATTTGAAGCTTGGGAAAGATTCAAATCGTTATTACAGAAATGTCCCGATAACCGAATTATGCTTCTTGATCAAATCCTAACCTTTTATCATGGTATCACTACGATTGATCGAGACAAAATCATGTTGGCAGCTGGTGGAAATCTCATGCGGAAGACACCTCAAGAAGCTTACGATTTGATCGAGAATATGACGCAACATCATTATCAGTGGGATGCTGACGTTCCTTACAATTCTA
The DNA here is from genome assembly GCA_019973895.1 of Chrysanthemum seticuspe. Taxonomy (NCBI): domain Eukaryota; kingdom Viridiplantae; phylum Streptophyta; class Magnoliopsida; order Asterales; family Asteraceae; genus Chrysanthemum; species Chrysanthemum seticuspe. The sequence continues at coordinate 113,013,031 of BPTQ01000008.1, read as the reverse complement.
CCACTATGTTGAATGATCATTATTCCGAGAAAATTTCCGTTTTGAGTGCTCAAATTGACGTCTTTGGCAAGCAAGAAAGATATGCCAGTCACCATTATAAACAAAGACCAAGTCATCCACCCGCCTTTTACTATCCCGACTCTGACGATAGTGATGAAGATGAACCGTTTGAAGAAGATAACTTAAATATCGATGACGATTCTTCGAGTGGCAATCCCACTCCCATTTCCGATCCTATCATTTCCGACTCTTCCCCTTCACTCACGCCGGTTGAGAGAAGTGACGTCATTTTGGAAGAAGTCGATGATCCAATTTCGCCGGAAATTGTTGAAGCCAATTTCGATCCACTCATTGATGAATCTTCGGATACCTTGTCAATGGGGGACAAGGAAGTCGAATGCACTCCTCTTGAGAAAATTGATGACCTTGTTCCAATCCCAAGGGTATCTGAGACACATTTTGATTCGATTTCAGAAACTTTCAAAATGACCTTCACAAATCCTTTGTTTGAATTCGATTCAGAATGTACTCTCAATTTTGACAATCAAATATTTGACGAGGAAAGTGATGAGTCCGACACAGAGACCATAATGGAAAAGGTGCAAGTTCCAAGCTCACAAAGTACCGCACAAATCCCACCTCTGTTTGTCTCGCTTGAAGACATTAAAGAAGTAGAGCCATCTATAGAAAATCCTCCGGAGCCCGAGCTCAAGGATTCGTCTTTTGATTTACTTCTCGAGGAGTTCGCCGATGAACTCACTCGCATCGATCCTCTTCTACCGGGAAGTGAGGATGATGACTTTGATTTTGAAGCCAATTTAAGAGAGATTTAAAGTTTGTTGAATGAAGATCCGTTAAATGATCCGCCACGAAAGATTAATGATGATTATCTCGAGGAGTTCTCCGGTGAACTCTCTCATTTCATATCTCCTCCGGAGTATGATCGTTTCTATTTCGATCTTGATAAAGATTTTAGTTTGGGGGAAGAGCAGCTCTCTCAAAATAGTTCCGTTATTGATGACATCACCCCGTCTCTTCCTCCTAAGGTTTTTGAAAATCACCCTTTGAGCTTAAATGATCAAATTCAAATTAAAGACTTTATGAAATCTTCTTTTGAGGATGAAGAATGGATCCTTATTGTTATCAAAATCTTTATTCCATTTCTTTCATATAACTTGATTTCTCCTCTTCTTCACTCTTGTGGGAGTGAGGATACAATCTTTGACCTCGGTATCACCGCTTTTCCTTTTTAAGAACCGTGGGTATCTCATCGGAGTGGAACTTTTTTATGTTTCAATGTTTATCCAAACCTCTTGAATGAAAGTCCAATGGAGATTATCTTTTTTACTTGCTTCCCCAAGGATAAATGAATTCGGGGACGAGTCAGGATAGCGACTCGGTGATCAAAAACAGTAGCGCTTCGTGGGAGGCACCCCATGCTTATCTCTATCTTCTTTCTATTTTCTTTAATAAGTGACATGAAGGGGTTAGCCTCTTCGATTTCTCGTGTTTGGTTGTTTGTGATGTTTTGTCTAGGATTTTCCCGATATGAATACTCTCGTGCTCGAAGTTTGTCTTTTCTCCATTCGAGTTTCATGATCGCTGCTGATGGAAATTTGATATCCTAATCTTATCGACTAACGTTTATCTTTGAGCATACTTAATAAACGGCTTTTAGATTTTCGTTATTACCCTTGCCTTTAAACATTGAGGACAACGTTTCGTTTTAGTCTGGGGTGGGTAATCTTCGATTTGATTTAACCGCACTTGCTTATTTTTTGTCGTATACTCTCGCAACCCCGTTTTTCCTTAGAAAATGAAAAAAATTGTGCAAAAATGAGAAAATTTAAAATTTTTTGTAAGATTTTGCTAGTTTTATGATTGAAAAGTCCTTGCTAGTCTCTTAGAAGTTACTTTAAATATGCGTTTTCTTGAAAAAGGCTTTGCTAATTACTTAGACAAGAGGCTATAAAATGCGATTCTAGCTCACAAGGCCAAGAATTTGCAAGTCTCCCTAAGTGATTTTAAATATGCGAAGCTTTAAAAGATTTGATAGTTTCTAATAAGTGACTTTAAAAATGCGAGACTTGAGATTATTTTACGAAGCATTAGCTAAGTTAATATATGTTTTGACACCTTGTTGACTTTCCGCTGGTGAGAGTAGGAATAGAATTCTGACTTGACCGGGCGTGTTGAGCCCTAGCTTGTTCCCTTAACCATAGATAATTTAATTATTGGCTAAGCATCCGTGGATCTCATTATTTGAGATTTTAAATTTGCGGAGATCGAGGAATGATAGAGTTACTTATGAGTTTAGATGCTAAGTGTGGAGTAGATGGTTCTCTTTAGAGCCCATCGAAGGTACTTGTGGCTTTTTGCTCCCACAAAATTGTTTCACCCCATATCTGTCAAATAATAATTAGAGATGTTAAGTTTTTGACGATAGTTAGTTCTTTATCTTCTTTAGAGAATCCTTGCCCATGAGAGTTGGGTACACATCGATGTACTGTCAGTGTTGCGGTATAAAAACCGTAGGATTCGGAGTTTGGCATAAAAATTAACATGAAATAAAGCCCAAATGTATTAAAGTGAAAAATCCAAAGCCATAAAAGTTTTCTATGTCCGACGGTACCCCCGTTGTCATGGACTTCAAAAAGGTGGAGGAAAATCCAAAGTCATAATAAGACTTCTGATAAAACGGTAATCCCGTTGAGTTAGTGGTTGAAAAGACCAAGGGCCAAATTGCAAAAATGCAAATGTGCTGAAATAGTGTTAAGCCAAACTTTGAATCCGGGAGATATATAAATAAAGCCTCTGTCTCTGGACTCGTAGATGAGTTGTTTCGGTCGCCATAAAAAGGATATCTCCCTAAATCATGTTAAATTAGGACCTTGATGTGGACCTCATTCTTGTGTGCAACGGTTTTTGAGGGAAGATGGATAACTAATTATCGACTTAGCTTTATATCTTTATCGGAATAAAAATTATCGAAACGATAAATTTGAAGAAATTCATTTCTCACAAAAATAAAATAAAGAGAGGAAAATAGGAAAATAGGAGCAAAAGGTAATTACACAAGTAACTTCCATGGGTAGTGTTAGCATCTAAAGTCATATTTAACAATGATTTCGATTTTACGCTTAGTTTGGGGACTTGTGAAAAGTCAGGGACGATGTATTCTACCCGTATGGTCACTTCTCGCTGAGTTGTGTTTCCTACTCCGTGATCCTAAAAATGTATTTTGAAAAATGTTGGAGTTATTGATCGACATGAAAGTTCAACAAACCGTCACTCATAAACAGAATGTGCTTAATCGTAATATCTATATGTGAATTAAAAGGTAAACGGGGCGTTTTTAGAATTAAGAGTTTCTTAATCTCTTTTGAGGAATCTTTGCTACTTCTCATAGGTTTAGTAGATAGAGATTGAAATCCTTGATTTTAAAAGCGTGAGTTGATTGCATTGCGTGAGGACACGACAATCGTCTAGTCCGGGGTATTTTGGTATGTGCTAAAACACATATCTTTTCTTCACCAAAATAGGCCGAAAATAACCAAGAAAGAGCCGTTTATGTCTAATAACTGCGTGTTTCTTGAGTTTATGCATGTGCAGGTACGGATATGACAAAACAGACAAAAGAAAGCCAAAACCGAAGAAAACCGGGCACGAGAGAGAGAAGAGTGCAAAAGCCGACGCTGGGGATGCTATTTATTGGACTTTGATGCTAAAAAGATCAAATTACGGAGTTCGGGACATGATTTGGGAGTTTTCACATCATTACCTTCACTATACAAAATTTTCACAATTTACCCTCACTTTATCAAAATTACCAAATCACCCCTCAACTTTCAAAAATATACACTTTACATCCCTCATCATACCACTTTTCATATTACATCCCAAAATTATCCCAAACATTTCACTATTTATACTTTTGGTCCTTTGATTTTGCAAATACTACTTGAATGGTCCTTATACAATATTTAACACAAATCCATAGCCCAAGTTAACCTCACGGCCCAAGACAAGATCCAATCCTATAACCCAAGCCCGTATATCCTTAATAACCCACGGTCAACAATCCTTAGTTACCAATCAACGAAAGTTCAACTTCCCACTTTACCACAAGTCAAACAAGAATAATAAAAATACTCACCCAGTACCAAAACGCGCAAAACCTGGATAAAAAAACCAATTACCACTGTTTACCTTCATACCCAAATTACCCACACATCCCATCAAATTCACCTCACCTAAGTGACCTTCTAGAAGCTCTTCTGACACACGTTAGAGGGTGTGATGCTTGGATCGCCAGCATGGCAGAAAGGAACACTCTGATTGGAGCAACCACATCACCAAATCTGATCCTAGGGATGTGAATTGATATGATGACAATAGATGAGATCAATGGCCAGGATGAAAGCTTCATGAAACTTCTTAAAGATACCCAAGCTCTTCCCAGTTGGCTATAAATAGCTCTTTCTTCACAAAGTCGAATTTGTCCATTTTCTCATAGCATTTAGAGAATTGTTACCTTTTGTTTTCATGTCATTTTTACTGTTTTAAATCTTAGTGTAATGTTAATTTTCATATTGTAATTTCAGTTGAGTAATGAAATATCAGTTTTAAATTGTTCTTAATTTCTCTAAATTTCTTGCAATAATTCCATTTCTGTTCAAAAGCTTTGTTTTAATGTTCATCAAGCTCAACTAAGCTTGTATAAGCTTAATTGAGCTCATTTCCAATCTTAATAGCTCTTAATTCTAAATTTTGGAAAAAGTCAATAAAAGTCAAACATGTTCTTGGTTTAATGTCTGTTTAAATTATGATTAGATTCTTTTTAGTATTGGTAATTCTGTTATTTTAGATCATTTCTTAGTAAAACTCATTATTGTTTTATGCAAAAGCTTTTCAAAAAACTGTTTTAATGAAGTTAAAGGTGTGTTTGGATTAGTCTTAATTTTCAGTTTTAAATCATGTAAATGTGTCTGAATTGGTTAGTTATTAGTATTACTTGTTATTAAGTTGTCTCAAGTAAAATGTCAAGTTTCTAATCTCATTTTTGTATCCTAAAATGTTTTAGCCAAATCTGTTTTTTCAGTCTGCTTGTTCTGTACTCAAATCAGTCCACTCAGCAAAGACTAGTAAGTTCTAATTTTGCTCTAAAGCTGGTGAAATTCAGTTTTTATGATAGCTAGTGTTCCTTAGTTTAGTTGTGATTAGTTTAATTGCCCTTAGGAATAGCTTTAGTAGCTTACTTTAGTCTTAATATTGCTTGCATCACAGTTCTTTTCCTGCCATATCAGTAGCTTTAGAAGTTGAAATCCTTGTCTATTTGTTATTGATATATAGTGTTACTTAGCTCAGCTTGTCCACTATACATCTAGGATCTTCTGTGTTCACAATTTTTGGCAAAGAAGAATGCTTAGAGTACCTTAAGTAGCTTTTAAAAATCCTTCTGCTCTTTAGTTTCTGTTTACTGGTGTAGGTAAGTTCCAGGTAGTCATTTTCTTAGTTGTTTATTTCCTCATCAAAGAGATATCTTAGTTTCATTTTAGCTTCTTTTAGTAGCACATAGTATATAGTTTAGCATTTTAGCTTTTATAATTTCTCAAGTGCTTATTTAGGTGTGCTAAATCAGAACTGCAATACCTTTTATTCTGTCCCATATCTGTTGCATCAGCATACTAGTGTCCCAAATCACTATTGCTTTTGATTTTTAATTTCTTCATAGTTAATCCTTTTTAGCTGAAATTTAGGATTTTAGATCTTTGGTTGGTTGTCTTCTTCATGGTATTTTTAGTTTATTTTTATGATTTTTCTAAGATAGCTTAATTTAGGCTTAAACTAGCTGCAGTAGGGCCGTTTGGATTTTAGAGCTAGAATCTGATTTAGTACTTTAGTGTTTGTTGCTTGTAGCTTGAGCTTATTTGACCCAAATCAGTTGCATTAGGTTAATTTCAGGTAGTTTAGACATAGCTTATCCTGTGGTAGTTTTTTGTAGCTATTTATGGCTTTTGGCTTATTTTCATGTGCTTATTCATATCAGTTGTGTGCCCAAATCATATCTCCTCTACTCATAAGTTGTTTCTGCTATTTTTCCTAGCTTCTCAGTATTATTTTAGAATTTTCTGGAATTTTTCATATTTTTCCATGCTCTTTTGCTATTTTTCTGTATTTAAATTCATTTTTAAGGTTTTTTAATTGGCTTTAAATGCAAATAAATTAGAAAAGGGTCAGAAAAATGCAATTTCAATTTTCTTAGTTTTATATTAATCAAAAAGTCATAAAAAGTATTTTTCCAGATTTTTCATAACTTAAATAGTATTTTTTAGCAATTTAATTAGTTTTAAATAGTTTTAAATTCATAATAATTAGAGAAAAATTCAGAAAAATGTAATTCCAGTTTTGAAAATACTTTTTAGTTAATTAAGATTTTTGAAAAATATTTTTGTAATTTTCTTGCATGTTTTCCTAAATTTTAGCATTTTAAGTCTATTTTAAATATTTAAAATTAGTTTTTAATTCAAAATAAATCAAGAAAACCAAAAAAATTAGTTTTAAATTTCAAATAATTTTCAAATATCATTTTTAGCTGTAGAAAAATAGTAGTTCATTTTCATGGGTTAAAACCAGAGTAGTTGAATTTAATTCGCGTTTTATTAATTACGTAATTTACGTTTTAGTTTAATCTTGCATAATTAGTTGCATTTCCTTATTTGCATAATAGATCCAGTAGTTTTACTTGCTTTCCTTTATTATTCCTTGCATCGTAGATTAGAAAACCCCAAAATTCCTTATTTTCACATTCGAATCCCGAAATGCGACGCGAGTTGTTTAAACTCCATTCATCCCTTGCTGGGAACACGACCCGGGAAATACATTCCTTTGTATTTCTTCGAAAAATATTTGTAATACGAAAACGAACTATCAAGGAACTATACTCATCACTTCCTTCTCCAAACTGTCCCTGGAGTGACTAAAAAATGTTCTCAAGACAACTCTACCCAACACTAAAGACACTAGTCAGGCAAACGATTACCACAACTCTGGTGGTCATGCAAACCCGACCAGTCCTGCCTCCTAATGTCACTGAAGCTGATTTGATTTCACAGCTGATATTATAGATGTCTCCTCGAGCTCCTACTTTCACACCTGATGAATCGAAGCTTTATGAGGTACTTCTCGCATATCAATTAAAGACTACGTGCAAGGAAGCCGCTGGTCAGGAGAAGCAACCAAGAGATGATGATGACACAGATAAAGACTCGAATGCAAAACGTCAAAAGCAGACTGGACCACCACCACCACATCAATAAGTCAAGATTCTCAACAACCTCCATCATATGATAAACCTCGGGATACTGATTCTCCACCACCACTAGAGAAAACCGGTGATTACTTCGCATATAACGGTGGTGAAGATGAAGACATTCCTGAGCCCCAACAACAACCATCACCTCAACCATCACCTAAACAACAACCGGAATCATCCTCCCAACCAAATAAGAAGAAACCAAGTTCGGTCGTCTCCTGGTTAGACGAAGAGGAGTATGACTGGTTCAGTCAGTTGGTTGATGCGACGCCTAGATTATCTAAAGGTCAAGAACCGGTAGACAGTCACAGAGGAGTATGACTGGTTCAGTCAGTTGGTTGATGCGATGCCTAGATTATCTGAAGGTCAAGAACCGGTAGACGGTCGTACAATTGGTAAAGATTATCCAAGATCAGTTCAAAGTTAAGAAGATGACGAAAGGGGAATTGCGCAGGATTAAGAACGACGCATTCAACTTGTTGAAAGATAGATCAAGCAGCGCAATTGAAGTCGAATATCACTTGACAACATTGCCCATGCAATGTCCAATAACATCGACTAGCTAAATCCCGAATCGAACATTGATGTTCAAGAAAGGATAACACTCCATACTACACCGATTGGACAAAACCGCTTCCAACCATTGGCCGACCCAAGCAACCCAAGATTCTATACCATTTCTTCTTCAATAACGACCTCGAGTTTCTTCAACAATGCAGTAGCGTCAGCAAAAAGTATGCTACATCACTCACCTTCAATATTCTAGCTGTAGTCTTCTCTACCAATATAGCCATTGAGGAAGATGCCACCAAGTTGTATGTTGACAAAGTGGTGGACTATGACCTCGATGCGCAATACGGAATTCATCATTGGCCACCAAGGAGAAGATTGTATCACAGAAGCTGCCAAGTTCAAAGGTCGAACAAGGAGGTTAAGAGTGATAAGAAGATCGTTGCTATCATGAAGGTCACATTGGCGACAAAATGAGGTTATTCATTCTTGTCAGAGATCAAGGTCAAGCGACAAGATGAAGAATAATATGACTTCACTGAAGCAGATTTCTCGAGATTGTCACTCAGCGACATCGAAGATATATACATTGCAAAGGTACAAGGAAGGATGAGACACTTCTCAACAAAAATTCAACTTCAGTACATCACAGCCCTACTGGTCTTCATTCGAACCAAAGTGATTCAAGAACATGTTAAAGATTTACAACTTGCGGTTGAATCATACGAAAAGCAGATCAATCTCACACAACCGTTGCTACACTTTCTCAACATTAATCAACTATCTCAGTACACTATCTTGAAGAAACCAAAGTTTGGGGTCGTCTATCGCAGTGAGCTACGTCACAATTGCTTCATGGCATACGACGAAATCCACAAATTTTGTGATCATATGCTGAAAATGGTTCGGGATGGGTTAGCCTACCGCTTAAAGGATATTCAGGAAGGTATTGGTTTGAAGAAGAGGTGGAACTCGGAAGAAAGAAAGGAAGCTCGCATGATCATTAAAAGGCTAGATGAAAGGTTGTTCCATCGGGATCAGATGAGGAGATTAGAAAGCTATGTGGGAGGACGATAGAGTTTCTCTATATCATCATTTCAACGTGAAGAGAAAATCCCCGGTCGTGTGTAATTGTTGGGTACTCCTAAAACACTTTTGATTGATTTTCGATTATTGATTTATTTATTCATTATGGTTTGTACATAAATAGCAGTGTACAACCCGATCTTGTAATGAATGGACCCTGTGGTATGCATCAGTGCACAATCCTTATAAAAGGAGCGAAAGCTTCTTACTTTTGAGTAAAATTTATCAAACTTTAAAAAAAATTTGCTCAAAAGAACAAGTAATCTCTCTCTCGTGTTTTCAAAACCTCAGAAGTCAATATTACTTGTTGAGGGGGAGTATTTGCAAAATATCTTTGTTCAAACAATGTTCTTCATGGAAATGTTCCCACAAAACTCGAAATGGTCATATTCGATATCAAACTTTATCAAAAACAACATTAATATGCCATTTTTTAGGGGGAGAAAAATTGTGTAATACAAATATGTTGTATGTTGGATTGTCTGAATCTAAGTGTGCATAGACTTAACCATTGAATTGACGAACTCTTTAATGTCGCAAATTGAAAAGACTTGTCCGGGACGGGTAATATATTCAAACTAGTTCGCTAGTGATGTAAACGTATCTCGCAAAGGACTAGTCTTAGTAGAATGTACCATCCGAGAAACTCTTGGTAGACATGAACCTTGACGGGTCGAACCTCCTCACCAAGGAGTGTTTACAACTTCAAGCTGACCTAGTCAGTGATGTAACCGTGTCTCGCGGGGAATTGTCTATCTTGAGTTGATCAATTCAAAAGTGCGCGCTCTAACCTCACTGTGCAGATTTATGTCAAAACTCATAAGCACATTGTGGAGGAGGAGTATTTCTGAAAATACAAAACTCTCGAAGTGTTACAAACATGTTTTCATTCATAAACACTTTGAGAGATTTTTAAGAAAATGGTTTTATGGCAACATAGGATAGTCATGGAGTTATAAGGTGACTAAGTTTAGAAATAAATGTCCTATGATCCGCCAGAGCCGAAAGGATCTACCCAAGGACACCACAAATAGTTAGTATTTAGAAGTCCTTAGGTATGATTATAAAAAGGAGAAAATGAGAATCGGAGAAAGAAGGAGTTAAAGAATTAAAAAGAAAAGTAAAGAAAAGGGTGAAAAGAAATAGCCCTCTAGATTATTCAACTTAGGGCAGACACCGGGTTCAATTCATATGCTACTGGTCGTCACAAGTTGACACCGGTATTGAAGATAAAGACGTCATGGACCCAGTGGCGCACTGCACTAAACCTTCTTAGCCACTCAAGTTTCTCTCAACAGAAGCTTGTTTCATTCTCACAGGGAACCCTACATAATCTATGGACTTTCTCTTAGAGATTGTTGGTATTGAAGAAGGAGACCCTCTCCCTAGTCTCCGCTCAGGAAAACCAAAGTGCACTATTGAGTCTAGATCCACGAGATTCATCAAAAGATCTCTTAGGAACACTTGAACTTTCATCACTTATCATTCAACATTAAGGACGCAAGTGATACATTCTAGAGTCCTTCGCAGATCCTAGCAATCTACCGAGAACATTTATGAGGGGATTCACAACTGTGATCCTCAGCGATTGAATGGAAACTCCTGCCAGGGTCAACATCAAACAACCCTGACAGCAGGTCACTTCGGTAACTCCTTGTAGGTTACGCTTAGTGTTGTCTCAAACGGTCTACAGTCGTGAGGTGATGCTTCGGTGTACCTCAGCGACTCACTTGAACTGTAGATGTACTTCGGTACATCGTGTTATCCTACTTGAGGGACTCCAGTTCAAGAACAGCCTTTGCTAGAATTAGAGATGTGTTTTCACACTATGCTGTTAACACCCTCGAAGTTCGAACTTGTAAGTGCTGGAAATCCCGCTAAGGAGATTCCTTTCAAGAATCGAGTCCTGAAGATGTGGGTCATTACTTGAACTCGTTCAATGTAATGCCAACTGTCCCTCTACAGGATTTGGACGGCTGATTCGCTCGACCAAGGTGAATGGAATAAAGACATTCATCAGTAAAACACTCGTAGTGGTCAATTCTCTAAGAAAAGACCACAATCATCGATTGGTGCTTATTACTAACCAATTTTATACAGCTGCTGACGGATGCTCCTGGGAGGAAAGATCGTGCTGATTCTCCTCATGCTCATACCAACAACAACACAAATGAAGTTCTCTCAAAAGGCAACTAAAAAGTCAAAATGATTCTTCATCAAAACATAAATGAGTGGGAATCTTCTTCTTTACCACTCTCTTGGATACCTTCGACTTAGATTTTGTGGTACTAGCATAACTTCCAGCTTTCTTTGCTCTGGTCTTTGCCACTGGAGTAGTAATCACTTCATCTATGAACCCAACCCGTTTAGCTTGTAGAGCCTCCCTATATATTATGTGTGAGGGAGCGTCTTTGACCTTATTAGTGATTAGGCACGCAGGGAGTTCAGCACCTTGTTTACGAGTGGTAGACCCCTGGAACCTTACTGATTTTAAGGTAGGCTCAGTTATCATGGTGTGCTTGTTGGGGTCATCAAGTCTCTTGGGAATGTCCTCATGCTTCCTGAGGATATTGTGGATGATCATCTTAGTTAAGCGGATAAAAGGGATCTTGGTGCCTCCCTTCTTAAGATGCTACATCATGTCCTCCCATATAAGGCTAGCATAGTCTATGTGATGAACATGGACCATTCCCCAAAATATTTGTAAGTGCATCAGCTTGGGGTGCTCATGACCGTTGTCTCTTCCCAAGACTGACTTGGCAATCATTAGATAAAGTGTCCTCCATGGTTGCGAGATGAATTTGATGTCAACTCTGGAGTGAGTAGAGATAATGATAGAAGACTCATCATACCCAATGTTGACCAAGAAATCCAGAATCTCCATCTCTATAGGAATCCTGACATAATCAGCTGGAGAGTGGATTGCCGGAAGTAGAAGAACAGCACGAAGATCATCAACAGAAACCGTGACTTCATGAGTGTGTAGAGTGACTTTCATACCATTTTCTCCATCAATCTTCTTCATGGTATGCCAGAACTTATGGATATAGAAGTCATATACTGACTTTGAGAGCATGAAACGGTAGGGGTGCTGAAGAAGGATGTCCACAGCAATTCTACAAGATGATTCAGAGCAAGTAAAGTTGTTGAAGTCAACACGAAGGTTATTCTTGCCAATCACTCTGTCATAGCAAGGTGGGAATGTGTTGGCCATTGTGAGTTCTACTGGGGCATTGACATTTGCTTGTTGTGCAGCCATTTTGTTATCTGAAAGTCATTAGACAAAGAGACAGACATAGAAAGACACAATGTGTTAGCTTAAGTCTGATTTATTTTCTAATTCCTTGTTTGATGATATCATCTTTATGTTTGTTACATGTCCTAAGTCACATTTGTTTTATTACATGAAGTTGTGATGATAAGTTACGTGAACGTATTAGTTTTGAAGTTTACAGACTCATTTATCATTTAAAAACACAACCTATTAACTTTTGTGTGCTTATTCGTAACATTTAATAGTGACTTATTCATAATAGTAAACAAGGCTGGTGAACATTGACTTATAAGTAACTTGTGTCCTTATTCGTAAAGATGGAAGCTTATTCATAAGATTAAGCCTAATGTGTAAGACTATGCTTATTCGTAAGAATATCTTACGTGTAAAACATATTCGAAAGCATTATGCTTTTTCGTAGGAATGAGCTGATGTTTACGAATAGTACTTATTCGTATTAATAGTGCTTATTCGTAACACAATTCCTTATTCGTAAGAATAAGTTACGCGTAAGGATAAGCCTTATTCGTAAGAATAAAGTCTTATTCGTAAACAATTCCACGTTTACGAATTTCTTTCCAAGAAATTCATAATCCACTGTAGACCCTTCTTACTCGTAAGGTTTATTCGTAAAAGTTCTTCTTATTCGTAAACTTTGAAAACCTTTTTCAGTCTTTTCGAATAATCCTCCTGTTAACACAAACATGAATTTACTGATTACAATTCATTTCAATCATCACCAAGAACACAAAAATGGCATTTAAACATATTTCTTATTCACAGAAACCTTATTCGTAAAGGGTCTTAAACTCTAAAACCGTAAGTTTTCGAACAAGAAATCTATCCAACAATTTCAATCTATATTTGTTTATGAGTGTTCTAGAGATGCATAAGAGAGATTCTAAACAAGTTTTAACAATTTTTGTCCACAGAATCAAAGGATTCATACTGAACATGTACATGAACCCTAATCTTTTGATTTTCAATATTGAGATGATTCTGGTTTAATTAAACGTTAACAACATGTTTATTATCCTCCTCTAACACTTTCTTGTTCACACATAAATATCAAACACATTAGAAATCAAAACCCCAAAATGGGCCGTATGAACCCTAAATTCAAAATCAGTCAGTTGGTGTTTCTGGGCACAATTAGATGATGAAAACATGTTTAAAACTTGATTTTAAACTATTTGCCACAAATATTATCATCAAGAACACACGCAATCAAAGGCGCCCAATTTTGTTCTTATGAACGAGATTTCAAAAATCATTTGAAAAAGATTTATCCGTTGGATCAATGAGATTTCAAAACTATTGTTTAGAACGAATATCAAAACATATTTCCACTTATAGATTTTTGAAAACTTGAACTGATTGAGAGTTTGAATTTGAATCATTGATCTTGGTTGGTGTAGGAGTGAATGTGTTTGTGTAAGTGTATTGAATGCATTAGAATTTTTTTTTTGTTAAAATTAATTTTCAAAACTTACACATTTAGCCCCTTAACCTCAAATATTTTCAACCAAGGTCCATTAACTCATAGTTTGGTTGACAAAAGATCATTTTAGCAAGAAACGTAACAATACTCCCCCTCGACTTTTGAAATGATGAATTTTTTAAACATTTGAGTCCGGGGAGGGTATTTAATCATGATACTTTACCAACACATTTGTAAAACATATTTTTGGTAACATGCAAGTACAAGGTTTTATGAAACTTGAAAAAAATATATATACATTCTCCCCCTCAACACTTGTTCGGGAAAAATTGTTAAATGTTTGATAGAACACAGTACTGATGGAAGATTTGTACTTGCAATGTTTGTTTTTCATAAAAAAAAACTAAAGTGAAAAATATTTTTTGGATTTTTTAAGATTTTCTATTTTTGTATTTTGTTTTTGATAAATATTTAAAAAAATTATTTTGGTGTTTGACTTTTCAAGGTAGTTATAAAAATTTATCCAGCTCTTCTGGAGTCAAAAACCACATACCAATCCGGTGAACCAAGTCAGCAAATCTTGCGGGAGACAAGGCTTTGGTGAAGAGGTCCGCCAATTGGTGTTCTGTACCTACAAAGTATAATTCCACCGTTCCCTTCTCAACATGCTCTTTGATGAAATGGTAGCGAAGAGCAATGTGCTTTGACTTTGAGTGTTGAACTGTGTTGCACGAGATCGCAATAGCACTTTTTTTGTCACAGTACACCAGAATCTTGTCGAATACATAACCATAATCCATAAGTTGTGTTCTTATTCAGATGACTTGAGCACAACACACAGACATGGCTACATATTCTGCTTCAGTTGACGACAATGATGTACAATCCTGCTTCTTTGATTACCATGACACCACTTTATCACCAAGGAATTGTAAACCGCCAGAAGTACTCTTACATGTATCTAAGCATCCTGCATGATCAGCATCTAAAAATGCTATTAGTTCAAAAATAGAATCCTTCGGATACCATATCCCCAAGTTAATGGTTCCCTTGATGTATCGGAGGATTCTTTTAGCCTCTAAGAGGTGTTTCTCAGTGGGTCTTGACTGATAACGGGAGCATACATATACAGCAAATACAATATCGGGTCTACTGGCTGTTAGATACATGAGAGACCCAATAATATTATGGTATTTGGTAGGGTCAACCAATTTCCCATGTAAATCAGCATCCAGTTTACTGGTATGTGCCATTAGTGTATTATAGGTGTCACAGGTTTGCATACCATGTTTTTTCAAGATTTCAAGAGCATATTTGGACTGACTGAGGAAAATACCATGGGGTGATTGATGAACTTGTAGTCCTAAGAAGAATGTAAGTTCACCCATCATGGACATTTCAAAATTCGTTTTCATTAGTTTTCAAAAAGCATTTGAGTAATTTTTGTGGGTAGATCCAAAGATGATATCATCTACATAAATCTGAACAATTAAAATGTGTGCCTCGTGATATTGAATAAACAGTGTGGGGTCGACTGATCCTTTGATAAAACTATGAGCAAGCAAGAAGGATGACAACTTATCATATCACGTCCGAGGGGCTTGTTTGAGACCATAGAGAGCCTTGTTTAGTTTGTAGACATGATTAGGGAACTCTGGATCAACGAATCCTTCCGGCTGGCTAACATACACTGTCTCCTTAAGTTGTCCATTCAGAAATGCAGTTTTGACATCCATTTGGTAGACGGTGATGTTCATGTGAGCCGCGAATGCCATAAAAATCCGTACTGCCTCAAGTGTAGCAACCGGTGCGAATGATTCTTCAAAGTCGATACCCTCTTCCTTTTTGTAACCCTTAGCCACCATACGTGACTTATTTCGAATGACCATTCGTTCAGCATCTAACTTATTCTTCCAAATCCATTTTAGACCAATGATGTAGACCCCTATCGGTCTTTCAACCAATTCACATACTTCTAAATGTTTGAACTGGTTCAGCTCTTCTTGCATAGATTCAATCTATTTTTCATGAGTCATTGCTTCCTTAATGTTTTTGGGTTCAGTTTGACTGACAGTGAGTGCATAAATGCAATGTTCTCCATCGACCGTCATTGTGAAGGCGTTGTCTGGTTACGACTGGTTGGTTTGGGTTGCCAATAATATTAACAAGAGGATGATTTTTGGTCCATCGATGTGTTGAAGGTTGGTGTTGATATACATTGTGCAGATTAGGTGGATCCATATGGCTGGTAGAAGATTCACCAACATCTGGATTTGTCGTTTCAGATGCAAAAGGGTTGAAAAACGCATTTCCATCATAATCCGCAGGTACATGTACATTGTGATTAAGATGATCATCAGCTGGGTCATTGTCATTTGAAGCGGTTTGTTCAGTTGTTGTTGGAGACTCGATCCGGGGTGCATCATTAACAGTTGTTGTTGTTTCAGGTGTATCAGATATTAGAATTTGATCAGGTTGAGCAGTGGAAACAGTTGATACATCTGGAGCACGTTGATCAAAATATTCATTAAACAGAGGAGAAAACAACGTTTCCATTTGAAGATGAGTGAGTTAAAAGGTTTGGTCAGCTGATGATTGAGGGAAGTTAAGACGGTTATGTTCGGGTTCTAAGCTGTTTTGCTCAGAAGCCATTTCTGTGAGCTCATCAAAATTAGCATGAATAGTCTCCATAATTTCCTTTGTACAATGATTCCAGATCTGGTATCCTTTATAGTTTTCACAGTATCCAACAAAGACTCTAATATCAGCTTTATCCTTAAGCTTTCCAAAGTCATCACGATCATTATTTGGATAACAGAGAGCACCAAATACATGAAAGTGTTTTAGATTCGGTTTTCTGTTATGGATAAGCTAATAAGGTGTTTTGTGGTGGTGTTTAGTAATCATTGAACGGTTCTGAGTGTAGCATGCAGTTGACACAGCTTCTGCCCACAAGTAATCTGGTAGTTTAGCATTTATCAACATCATTCTTGCAGCTTCCACTAACGTACGGTTTTGTCTTTCAATAACTCCATTTTGTTACGGTGTTCTTTCAATTGATGTTTGATGCTCAATTCTCACTTTCTCATAATATTTCCGAAGAGTTTGATTCACAAATTCAGTACCTCTGTTTGTTCTGACTTGTCTGAGCGTGTTACGAAGCTGAACTTGAATTTTTGTGAGAAAGGTGATGATCATAGGTGGAGCTTGATCTTTACTTCAAAGAAAATAAACCCAAGTCCATCTGGAGTAGTCATCAACGATTACGAGACTGTAGTGTTTACCATTGATCGTCTGCACACGAATCGGGCCACACAAATCCATGTGAAGAACATGCTGAATGTTGTTTTCAACCTTCGAAGGAAAATGTGCACGAGTGCTTTTTCCTTGTTCACAAGCTGAGCATAAGTGGTCTTTTGAATACCGAAACCTTGGAAGACCTTCAACAAGTTTGTGTCGTGCAAGATCAGTTATGTTTTTGAAGTTTAAATGTGAGAGTCTTTTATGCCACAGCTATGATTTAGTAGATATTGCTTTAGAGAGTAGACAAATGGGAGATGAGGCGACCATGTCTTGCATTGAGATTGTGTAAAGGTTTGAGGAGCGGGTTCCTAACATGAGATCGTTTCCTTGTAGATCACGGATGAAACAAGTTTTCTCCCAAAAAGCAACTTCCAAATCACCATTACAAAATTGACCGACTGAGGAAAGATTGTGTCCAAGACCTTCCACATAGTAGACTCTGCTAATTTCGATGTTCCCATTGATGTAATCTCCATAGCCCATGATAGCCGCGAAGTGATCATTCCCGAACCTGACAGTGCCAATGAACATTACAACAAAGTTTGATAAAAGTGTGAGATTGCCTGTCATGTGCCGGGAACAGCCGCTATCAACAATCCAGAGAATGATTTGTATCACCTGCAATACACACAGATGACACAGGTGGAATAGAGGTAGAGGTGGAACCCGTAATGTTAGAGGGTTCTATTACAGTCACAGTTGACGCACACATGTTAATAATTTTGGGTAACCATTTAAAGCCAATTGTACTTTGTAACCATCTTTGCCAAGTCCAGCTAGTACGTGCTTTTGTCTTAGTGAATGCACTAGGTGATGGTATCTTCCTAGGAGGTGATGATGGAGCTATGGGTACATCAATGATTTTCTCAGAAGCTACAATAAGCGGTTTTCCTAGCACATATTTAGAAGCAATAGTGGGCCTAGAGTCAATGCCAGTTGTAGATTTCCGATTACGAGACAAGATAGATTTAGCAACACAATTATCATGACAACCAGAAAACATACTTTTACAACAAACAACACAAGAGGCTTCAAGCATAACATTCAAAGTACTTAATGATTCAACATTCGTTACATTGCCTTTTCTATTACATTCATCTAACGTAACATCTAAAGCAGGTGCAACATGTGTTTTATTCAAAGGCCTAACATGATCTTCTACTTCAGAGGCTTTTATTGGTCTGCTCTTAAGTTGCAACTTCCTATTCTTCTTGTGAGTGCTCTTAAGCTGTGAAGTGCTAACGCTAGGATTGGAGGCAACTACTCCTGTAGAAGTGGAAGGAATCACATTAGTATCTTGTGTGTTGTCAGTGGGTTTTCTAGTATCAACTTTTAACATTCTAGGTGCAAGAACATTTGTGTTACTAGATTTATCTTCCTTAAGTTTCACCAATTCCTGTTTCAACTCAATGATAGTTTGCTCTAATTCCTGATTTTCTAAACGCACATGACCATTTCTATTCATGATATCACGGGTGTAAGAAAATTACTAATCATGATCTATTAATGCTTTAGAACGAGTCTTTGTGAACAAATCAAATATGGTTCCATATTCCTTTTTGAATTTTTCAATTTCTTGTTCATATTTGAAAAGGTGACATTTCAAAGACGCATTTTCATCATCCAATCGTTCGAGTTTTGGTTCAAAAGATTTTTCACTCGACTGGTTGAGTTTGTTTTGCAAAGCAAGTTCACGATCAATACAATCATTTTGACACCAGTGAAGACGACGTTGTACTTTAGAAAGTTCATTTAGTAAACGCTCATTTTTAGATTTCAAAGTTTTAATTTGAGACACTGTATAATACAACACAATCAAGATAGTATCAGCACATATAACATCTTCCAAGAGTCGATCAACATGATTTTGATAAATTTTATTTTTCTTTTTGGTTTTCAAAATCGATGCTTCTGTTTCATTGAAAATTGTTTTCATTTGTCCAACTTCATTATGAAGTTCCCGTTCCCAATATGTTGCAAACATACGCAAATTATGAATATGTGGTAAAAGATATTTTTGAAAAATTTCTCGTTGTTCTTTGGCATAAGCTGATTGAAACGTTGCAGCTTTTATTTCAGAATTACGTTCAATTGCATTTTCCAGAAGCTTAATGTCAGACATGAATGTATCAAAATATTTAAGAATTTGACATCTTTCAGGTAATGGTGTAATTTCACTAAAAGAAGGTAAAGGGCCATTAATTTGTGCAACTAGTTTGACGAGACCAATGTCAGAAGAGGACTCATTAATATGTGTTACAACCCAAGGTGTTTCAGTTTTATCCTGCTGGGGTACAAAAAAATGAGAGGCTGTTTTGAATAATCAAAAGGTTTGTTATATTCAACATTTATCATTTTTAATCGACTCTCGTCTTCTGCATCTTGTTCCTCTTCACAATTATATTCAAAAACACGCACAATTGATTCATCAAGCAAATATTTGGCACTATACAACTTCGGATTTGCCTTGAATGCTCTATGTAGAAAACGTGGTTTGTTATCAGCAAGATCTGGCCCATATCCATCTGGATTTGGCTTAAGTGTGAACTTTTGAATTGTTGTGATTGACTCACCATTTTTATACCCAACATTTTGAAACTCTTTGATTTTGTTTTGTAAATTGCCAGTTTCATCGAGATAGAGATCAATTCGCTTCCTTGAAGTTTTTTTGAAATCTGAAAAATCATTTTGACACGAAGACAACTCTAGCTTGGCTTTATGAATGTCCAAAGTAAGAGTGTCAATGTATTGTTTTTGTTCAAATTTTTGTTGATCTATTTGAGAAATCAAATTATTTTTGGAAGCGACAAGTTCTCGTATCTGTCGTTCTAAATTTTGTTCTTTTAGATATGACTTTTGAAAAGCGACTTCAAAATTGTGTTCACGTTTCTCCTTTGTTTCAAAATTTGCAAGTTGTTTCTTATAGCATTCAAGATCCTTAGTCAATAGTGCAATTTTTTCACGAAGATTTCCATTTATCTCCTTGCATTTCTCCACTTGAGATTGGGTGGTCATAAGTATGGTCATGAGCGAGGGATCTAGATTAGACAAAGGTTCAACTTGTTCAACATGAGTATCAATATATTCATCATTGAGATCGTCAAATGTAATCACGGGTTCAACTTGATCATCAAATGTAACCATGGGGTCAACTTGATCATCAAATGTAACTACGTGATCAATTTGATTATCGTCTTGATGAGATGTTGATGGCTCATCTTGAACACTTTGTTCCTTGTCAGATGCAGATCCAGGCGGAGATATCAGATCATGTATAAGACATATATTTGGATCCGGTACCCGAGACAAACCATCAGTATCATAAACTGGGCCTGTTTCACTCATGTGAAGTTCTTACATGTTGGCCATCAACATTACAGCTACATTAGCTTGCAAGTCCTCCATATCATCATCGGATTCGGCATTGGCCATAAAGCTTTGTTTCTTGTCTGTAAGAGTTCCACCAGCTTCATCTTTAAGAGCCAAGAGTAAAGCGTCCTTGTGATAAGCACTTCCTCTGGTTCTTGGTTTTGGACAAGAATTAGCCAGATGACCCTTCTCATTGAAGTTGTAGCATCTAAGACCAATATTCCCATTCTAAACATTTCCTTGCTCAACAATCTGAACCCTTTGCTGAGGAGCCCCCATGTTATTCCTTCCAGAAGCATTATAACCAAGTCGACTATCCATGTAGCTGCCATTCCCCATTGGACAATCATTGTTTCTGTTCTGAACTTCAACCCTTACATTCTGAACAACAGCTTGATTCCTTGTATTAGATGAGGTACAAATACGGTTGTTGGATTTGTTTGTAAATCTCCCAAAAGCACGAGCAATTAGTGCAAATCCTTGATTCAATGTATTGAATGCATCTTCATCATCATTTTTTGTATCACTGTAGAGTGCTGAATCTGAGTTGTTGTTGTAAGGAACCAGTTGAGTATCATTTGATTGCTTTGATGGATCATATGGAGTGATCTGGGTGAATAGTGTCTGCTGAGTAAAGACTTATTGTTGTTGTGGGAATTATGGTGCACAAAAATGAGCAATCAAAGCAAGTGAATTAACATTAGGCAAAGGTGCATAAATTCCAAGGAGAGCTCGATCTTTGTCCACTTCCTTTTGATGGTGCTTCAAATAATCATACAACAACCCGTATTTTGCATTATGAAGATTCTTGGCTTGATGGATGAACGTAACATACTTCTCTCAATCCAGACCGAGACAACTTAGAAACTTTGTGTTGATTGCAATTTTGGGTAAGATGATGTTGTGTCTATCCAAATCATTGATGATGTTTGTGAATCGATGATAGTATGACTCTAATGACTTCCCTGGATCAATCATGAAGATTTCATAAGCTAGGTAAAGTTTTGATTCCATGTCTTCCTGATTGAGTTCAGTGCCTTCCATTAAGAGGTGAACATGTTCCTACATGTCTTTTGCAGTCTTTTGAGCATCAACACTGCAAAGAATCAAATTAGGCAATCCCATAAGAATGTATTCCATTGCAAGCTCATCAGCCTCTTGGTGAAGAAGTTGTTCTACAGTGAGTTGAGACTGAAGGACAGTTGTGGTAGAGTCATCCCTTGGTGGATTAGCCGTCGGATCACCGGGAATTGTCAAAGTAGGCATTTGGAAAGGACCTTTAAGAATGACCTTCTTCAAATATTTTCCATGTGGTTTCTTGAGATCACAGAACCTAAAGAACCGACTGACCCATTGAACATAGTTTCCTAGAGTGAGCATTGGAGGTCTATCAAGAGATCCAGCTTCATGAATGGATTGTTGGCTGCTGATAGCCTCACACATCTTTGCAAACCAATGAGGTTCATTCAGTGTCACAGTTGATGCATGCATAGCATACTTGGCTGGGAAGTGATATTGAAAGTAGTTAGCATATTGATGTTGTTGTTGAGGGGGTTGTTGTGGTTGTGGTTGTGCATATTGATGTAGAAGATAATTTCCATGTTGTTGTGGTTGTTGCTAGAATTGTGGTGGAGGATATTTTTGTTGCTGCTGAGGATATTCATGAGGAAAGTAGTTAGAGTATGGTGGTTGAGACATCTTGAAACTTGTGTTGATGATGGATCTTTGTAGATGAATGAAACGTGATTTGTTGTCGAAGGTGTGCTTGTTCGTAAAAAAACTCCTTAGTCGTAAAGTGATGTAGCTTACTCGTAAAATCCTTAGTCGTAAACGTCCTCTTACTCGTAAACTTTGTGGTTAAACGTAATCTTATTCGTAAACTCAAGACTTATTCGTAAAGAACCTTACTCGTAAGATAAATCTTATTCGTAAGTGTTTAGCTTATTCGTAAGAATAGGTTAAAAACCAAAATCTTTCAAACTTGTCCAAGTTAGAAAGATATCCACAAGTCGAAGTGTTTCACAAGCTTATCCAAGCAAGGAAAACACTGAGTCACAAACAGCTTTGAAGATTCTGAAGAAGATTCCTTATTCATAAAATTGCTTATTCGTAAACTCTTGCCTTGTTCGTAAAAGTTACTCGTAAGATTAGGGTATTTCTTATTCGTAAGAATAGGGTTTAAGTTACTCGTAAGATTAGGGTCTTAAGCTTATTCGTAAACACACCAGAAATGACCAAAACGAATTTTTAAGCACCAAAACACTTTGTACACTCGATTCTTTTGATGAAACAGCTTCAATAACACTTAAAGAACAAGAAAGTTTTGAACTTTAACACCCAAAGTGAAATTTGAGCTTATTCGTAAAATGTGATGAACAATAAGAAAAGAATGAAAAACGATCAAAAACCACGTAAAGTTTCAAACTTTTTGCCAAAACTAAGATTCTAAACACTATATTAACCTTAAAACTTTCCAAGCTTCAAGATTGGAGTGCAAAAATCAAAGTTTACGCGTAAGAAATGGTGTAGAACGATAGAAACTTGCGTATAACGAACCAAAACTTCAACAAAAACATTTCAAACAACTAGATGGCGATTGATACCACTATTAGGTCACCATAATATGAACACACAAGTATGTTTAGATGTAATATAGAAAGAGAGATGAAGGAGAGAAGGTATGGAACTTCACACACACACACGCACACTAATAGTGAAACGTTAAGCATAAAATGAAGAACCAACACCCTCCTAAGAGGGTTTACAATGTATTTATAGGCAAGGGAGCTAGGGCAACACTTCTAGTCCATTCCTTGTTCTTTTGGGCCTAAGCATAGGCTTATGGGCTTACTACATAAGCATTGCCCTAATTACAAACATATAAGCCTAATTAGCAACCTATTACAATAATAATGACCGACACTTGAAATAATTATTACACGTAATCCCAACATAGGTTGTGCGTAGAAGTTTTTCCCGGCTTATCCATCATTTTCGTTATATGTGTGATATCATTAGTTCACAGTGAGTTTCATAGCTTCTACTTTTATACGTTTTGAATTACTTTTAAGGGAGATACATGCTCAACTATTTTCATTTACTTTCACAAGTACTCTAAACCTTTACGGATTACCGTGAGTTTCATAGCCCAATTTTCAATTGTTTTATACTATTTTTGGGGGAGATACATGCTCAACTACTTGCTTTTACTTTCACAAGTACTCTAAACTTTTACGAATTACAATGAGTCATAGCCTCACTTTTCTCATTTTAACTATTAATTTAACTCTTTGGGGGAGATACATGCTATAATTTTTATAATAATCATTATTACTTGAAAACTATACTATGTGCTATATAAATATGTATTTATACTTAGAATTACATATTTAGAAGTATGTGCAATTTAGTGGCTAGTAATCTTTGGGAAGAGGCTCCCAGTATGTGTAGTTTGTGTGCATCCTGACTGTATGTCGGAAGACCCTTGTGGTGTATCGTGCATCCTAACTGTATGTCGGAAGAGCTTTGTGGTGTGTCGTGCATCTTGACTATATGTCGGAAGACCCTTGTGGTGTGTCGTGCATCCTGACTATATGTAAGAAGACCCTAGTGGTGTGTTGTGCATCCTAATTGTATGTCGGAAGACCCTTGTGGTGTGTCGTGCATCCTGACTATATGTCAGAAGACCCTAGTGGTGTGTTGTGCATCCTAACTGTATGTCGGAAGATCCTTGTGGTGAGTTTTTCAGTTATCATATGTAGCGTGATATTATCTAAGTGCTCGTATATGTATATCATGTTCGCTATTGTTCTACACGCTTAAACGTACTTGACTTTTGTACTTACATTTATTAATATAACTTATGAACTCACCAACCATTTTATTGACACTTTTTAGCATGTTTATCTCAGGTCTGTAAGGTTATAGTTGTTGCATGGAGCATAGAGTCGCTCGACATATTTTCAAGACTTATGCTTTATCATTTACCATTCGAAACATTTTGTAAACGCTATGTATTATACTTTGGGACCTCATGTTTGTAACTCTGAATTTATTAATCGATTTGTAACTTTTCAAAACGTCTCATTTAGAGGTTGTTTACTGTGTGCTAATAAGTAATACCCCAGTGACACAATCTTCCGTTGCGATATTTTGAGGGTGTTACAAGATTAATCCGACTCATCCTCCACCGAGAGTCGGAGCCCTGTACAATAGGATACCTCAAATTATCAATCCATATAAATACACAACGAGAGTACATCAAATATATGGAAGGATAAAGTATCATGGACTACTTTATCTAAAGCTATTAGGAAAAAATTGCATGAGTTAAGGCATCTCGAACTTATTGATATGCGTTGGGCATTATTTCACCCTAAAACGACATAGTATGACTGCCTCAAACATGCCCAATAGGCCAATAGTTCCCTTGGAATCCGGAGGTGGCCTATTTACTTAGCCATATTTCGGTACAAAATCCTCTTTCAACCACTATAAGGAGCCCTTTCTATCATTTTTTCATCCTCCTCATTCACACATTACTATCTCCCGTTGACATTTTTTGATACCCTAAATACAAAAGAGACAAATCTATTAATAATGGATCCATAATATATATGTCTGACTTCAGATACCATAAAAGTCAAAAGTGAACAACATTAGATTACCGACCAATAATTCAAACTATTGGCATTCAAAATAAAAGACGCACATGTGTTGCCTCCGTTTTCTACGCGTAAACTATGGCAACCTGAAAACACAAATGCAAATATAAGAACGGATCATTAATAAGTTTAAACAATCCAAAGAAAATAAATAAGGTACGTCGAAGGATACGAAGCATAAAAGGTAATAAAGTTTGCACATTTAACCATCCAAACTCACATTATACAACTATACGGCTTCGCAAAATCGGAAAAAAGAAAAAGAAAAAGAAAAAAAAAAAACCCCTTAGTCTGTACACATTAGATTTACAAAAATCTATGTAACACAAAAACTTATACATAGCTTACAGCATGACAAATCATGACTTATGACTACAACTTATAGCAACCATACTTTTTTTTTTTTTGAACTAATATAGCAACCATTCTTATGACTACTAATTATATACGGTTTAAGCATTGCTTATAACAAATGGGTACAGCTTATAGCATATCTGACCATATTTCGTACATTGGTTCAAATATCATGA
Source organism: Chrysanthemum seticuspe (assembly GCA_019973895.1). Lineage (NCBI taxonomy): Eukaryota > Viridiplantae > Streptophyta > Magnoliopsida > Asterales > Asteraceae > Chrysanthemum > Chrysanthemum seticuspe. The sequence continues at coordinate 112,987,539 of BPTQ01000008.1, read as the reverse complement.
CGGGTAAAAAATGATTCAATTTTATGCCGTCCAGCTTTTGCCTGTTCAGATTTTCAGCTTATCGAGTGATCAAATCATCGTAGCAAACCAAGTATTATTGAAATTACCCGTATATACAATTGTAGCCTGTCCAAAATCGTTTCCAAAAATGCTACAGACAAACATACCTGAATTTAAACATAAAAACCAAACACATATCCAAATGTAACCGTATACTTAAAGCATAATCTCAAATAACATACCTCTCCAAAAATGAATAATTGCATATATATTTTCGATACGAGTTTTAATATACTTGATACAATTAAATATATATTTACCGGTTGAAAAAAATAAAAAAAAAAATGTTTTTAGATAAATATAGGGCTAATAACCTTTTAAAGCACTATACTTGTTAAGAATGACAGTTCTGCGTATCGAACTAAAAAAATAACTCTTTTAGACATTAATGTTGACATTTTTGTCTTTCTTTAAGTATTATGGCCATATTATGACCATTTTACCCTTTCTGAATTTTTTCGAAATACTTTTTTTTTTCAAAATTTTTTTTCCAAAATTTTTTTTTTTGAATTTTTTTTTCGAAGTTGTTGTTCCAAATTCTTTTTTTTTTGAAATACTTTTTTTTCAATTTTTTTTTTCTGAAATGTGTTTTTTTAGATTTTTTTTTTGTGACACGCGAAAAAAAGTTGAATTTTTTTTTTGTAATATTTTGTAATAATAAAAAATTTCGATAAAAAAATAACTTGTGACAAAAAAAAAAATCAAAAGTGAATAAAAAACAGGCGAAAACGTATAAAAATGGAGTAAAACGTATAAAAAAAAATTCTGATTTTTTTTTTCGAATTTTTTTTTTTTTTTTTTCTGAAATAATTTATTTTTAGAATTTTTGTTGTGACATGCGATTTTTTTTTTAGATTTTTTTTTTTTTTGAATTTTCTTTTTGAAATTTTTTTCTGAAAGAATTTTTTTTTGTGTCATGCGATTTTTTATTATATTTTTTAGATTAAAAACTTTTTCTGAATTTTTTTTTCGAAATTCTTTCTTTTTTAAAATATTTTTCGAATGGTAAAATGGTCATAATAATTAAAAAAAGACAAAAATGTCAACATTAATGTCTAAAAAAATTATTTTTTTAGTTCTACGCAGAACTGACATTTTTGACAACTATAGTGATTTAATAGGTTATTAGCACATAAATATATATGCAGATTATATTCTGGAAAAAATCACACCACGATAACTCTTCTTCTGAGATAAAAAAAAAAAAAAGATTATAACACAAAAACTTATAAAAAAATGTAATATGAAAAATACGAACAGTTTTTATATGCATTTCTCATAAAAACACACACGCACACACACAAAAAAATAAGTGTGTGAGAAATGGGATAGTTTTCCGTTTTTCTCTTCGGTGGGTTTTGTCAGCTGCCGTTTTATTAAGGTTAGTCAAAATTCCAGTTGCAAAATTTTAAATATTCTATATTTTTATAATGTGTACAATAGTTTATGTTACTTTACTTATATTTTCTATGTTGATGTATAGATAACAGATCATGTAGATTTGGATTAAGGTGAAAAAGGCTTTTTTTTTTTTTTTTTTTTGGGGGGGGGGGGGGGGGGGGGAAGTGTTATGCTTATTAGCTTATTTTGAGCTAAAATAAATAAACATGTAACAGCTACTACATATTTGAAAGTGCTTATTTCAAAACTACAATCAAATTTTTATTAACCTAAACCTTTTATAAATAGAGTTTACTGGAATTTTCTTACAAATTGTTGTTTGTTTACGAGTATTAGTGCATTTTTTACGAAATAAGAAAATCCAAATACTATCTACTAAAGCGCTTGTTTTTAAACATCTTATAAGTACTTGTGTATAGACAAATGCATAAGCAGAAAAGAAATAAGCAATCCCAAACATCCCTCTTAGGAAAAGCGTTTGTAATTGCTTATATCGTAAGGTTTGTAGAATGCTAAGAGAACTTGTTTCCATGAAAACCCGTTGACCTTTCTATTTGGGTGATAAGGGTGAATTTTATTAGTTACTAAGAATATTTACATAAGAACATCAAGAAACCAACGACAGTCCCCTTGGAATTTTATGGTGATCCTAGACTCTAATATAGATATACATACAAAAACAAATACAGACAGTAGACTAATAACTACCGTCAAACAATGCGTAATCCTTATTATCATCTGACTATAAAACAGCAGCGTTCAGATTTATTAATTCATTGTGCCGTCAACTAGTTGCAAATGTACTTGCCGTAGCTTTGCCACTTTATTCACTCCATGGGACTTTTTAACCTTCACAGTAGACTGACTAATCTTGCATGAATTGTACTTGTCACTTCTCTCTTGTTTAGTCTCCCATGAGACCGCGATTACATAAGTATGTTTTGGTATACAAGGAGAATTGGGACAGCATTTGCTCATTTCACTTAAGGACCTGCATCACTTATATATCTTTTGAGACCTAATGTACAGCAAAGTTTGAGATATTTCCTATGCTCTCGATACAATTTATACTCTCCTGTTTATGATGAGGCTAAAGTTTTTGATACCTGTAAGTTTGCAATCAATAGGAAATTTCTTTCCCATCCTTGTGACAACCTCCATGTTACACCACTTATCATATCAGCAAGAATAGTTGTATCAGCAAGTCTTGCTGCATATCTCTTCTGTATGATGATAGTATCTGAAAACATGAAATAGTAGTATATGTTCAAAAACATGGGATATGGATGTTTATTCCATTGTTTTATATTTATGACTTTTATGTATGTCTTCTTATTAGAAAAATGAAAGGTGTTCGTGGGTCACGTAAAGCATCCAAGCTTGCACGAAAAGATGTTATTAGCACCATGCCAGAAGAAGTTATAACCAATATTTTGCATTGTTTGCCTTTACAAGACGCTGTGAAGACTAGTATTTTGTCAAAAGATTGGAAGTTTAAGTGGACTATGATGACCCAACTGGTATTCGATGCGAACTTCTATGATGTGAACTTCGATTTTAAGATGACAGAAGACGAAAATCACTATGAGAAGACTATAAGTAAACTCCTTCTTCATCTTAAAGGAGCCATAACAAAGTTTGTCCTCTACCTACCATATGACAACACAGTGGATGTTGAGGTTATTAATAGTTGGATTATCTATTTGTCCAAAAAGGGAATTAAGGAGTTCACCTTTATATGTTGGTCTGGAGGAATGGTTGAGTTAACTACCCATCTTTTCTCTTGTCTAGAGTTAACACATTTGGAGCTTGACAACTGTGAGTTGCGGCCAACGTCTGAGTTTGGTGGTTTTCCAAATTTGTTGAGTTTGGACGTGTCTAATGCATCCTTTGGAAGCTCCAAATGCAAGGAGTTTCTAACTTGGTCTCCGTTGTTGGAGATTTTGAAACTCGGTAATGATGCTCCAGAGAAAGTAAAACAAATTGAGATTGCAAAACTTGTAAATCTCAAAATTTTATCTTTGAATCTGTGCGACATTGAAGATATGACGGTGATCACAAGTTCCAGTATCTTTCAACTTGTGGGTTCTTTACCAAAACTTCAAGAACTGAGTCTAGAATTTCTTGACTGCAAGGTAAGTTTAAGTTGGATCTTTGAAATTTATTTTACGAAACATCGCAATATGCCTATTAATTGTCTAACAAATGGCTTTTTTATAGATATCGGCAGATGCTGAAAATAGGGTCCCAACCTCTTTACCCCGCCTTAAGACACTTGATTTATACAATATAGATTTTAGGAGTAGTGCTGTGATATCTTGTGCAATTGAATTGATTTGTGGCTTTCCAAATTTGGATTCCCTTTCAATCGAAGTGAGTGGAGTGCATATCAGTTTACTGATAATCTTCATATCTCATAGTTGTGACTCGTGCATATGAATACTATCTAATTTTGCAGAGTATACACAACTATCCAGTCCAAGTTCCTGCAGTTTGTTCTTCACAGGTAGATTTCAGCAGAATGGGACAATTGCAGCTTCTGAAAGTGAAGTTAGCTGATTTTAGAGGTTTAAAGAGGGAAGTTCGTTTGATTAAGTATTTACTTGATTGTTCACCCTTGCTAAAGAAGATGGATATTCATGCCGACTCACGGGATGTGCGCGAGCTTGGTGGTGACAATGGAGAGAGGAATTTTGCAACAAAGTTGTTGAAGCTCCGTCGAGCCTCCCCTTTAGCTACAATAAATATTGTTTGGCGCTAGTATTTTGAACTTGTTTTTTTTCCTTGCAACACTCTTAAGTTTGCTTGTGGGACAGACTTGTGTACCTGTTTAAACTTTTTGTTGTTGTTATTGTTGTTGTTGTTGCTGCTGCTGTTATGGTGATGCTTGATCTTCACTTTTATAACTGGGGTTTCTTTTACGCTCGGTTCTTGAGTTTTTAGGGAAGGGAAATGGAAAAGAATAGGAAAGGGAAAAGAAAGGGAAAAGGAAAGTAAGTGTTAGTTGTTATGTTCTTGAGATAGAGGAAAGGAAAAAGGGAAGTAATCATAATCATGTTCTTGAGTGAGAGGAAAAGGAAAATAACTTGGTGAAATTACATATATGCCCTTTAATTGTTAATGTCAAATGTTTTAAAAAAGGTATATTAGTCTTTATACAACATACACTTCCGTTTCTTTTCCCTTTCCTCCCAAAAGTGGGAGGAAGATTTGTCCTCCCTATTTCCTTTCCATTTCCCTTTCCTCCTTTAAAAAAGACTCAAGAACACAACAAACTTTCCATTTCTTTTACTTTCCTCTTCCATTTTAACTCGAGAACTGAGCGTTAATGTGAGATTGAGGCAACAAAAGTAAGTTAGTTCAATTTCTCTCTTTTGCAACACATGTTTCAACCCCAGATGAAAATTCTAAAACTTACATCAAGAGGATAACGAAGCCCATTTTAATGTTAATTTTGAATTCAACTCATGATGCTAGTATAATAAGTGTGCACCAAACTGATAGAAATGCCGAAAAGAATAACTTTAGTGGTCGAAAGTTAAAAAGTAACACGAAAGTTTTGTTTGAGATAAAAAAAAATTAAAGTGGTAATTAGTTTTTGTTTTTTGGGTATAAGAAGTCTAACATTCTAAACAATATGTACCTACGGAAGAACGGAGCCATTAAGTTATAACTTTTGGGAGTGTGTCTACATGCACATTATGTGATTGTATGATTTCATGAACATAGATAATGAAACTTATTCGGAAAAAAAGAAAAAAGAAAAATACAAATAAATAAATAATAAATGAAAGACACGATCAATTTGAAAATACTCGAGATTGACTCACTCTAAATCACTTAGACTCGAGCTACTCGAGTAGAGTTTTAACTTTCAACTTTCAAGTCAAGCTCAAACATCCAATTACTCGCATTATCAAGTTTGTATCAATATATATACCTTTTGTGCACGTGTGTGTATATTTAATCATTCAAACTAATCAAGTCAAGCTAAACTCAAAATCTTCAAGGTGTCACTTAATTACCTTAATTATTAGGTTACCATTAATTCACTTCTCGCAACTAAGTCGAATCATGAAGTCATTTCTTATCTTAATCGAGCTGAACTCAAACTCAGCTCGATTACATTTTCCAAACCCACCCCTCAACTTAAAAAAAACCATTTCGCCCTCTCCACCAAAATCAAAACCACAAAACCCTAAACCAAAAAACATTTCATCAAACCCATCTGAAAAATGGCATCAATGGCGATCATATCTCGCAAACTAAAACTAAACCCATTTCACCTAACCCCTAAATTCATCACCACCTTTTCATTCCGATCACAAGAAGCTCAGTTAGCCACCGAACAACCACCGTCAGCTCCGTCGCCGCTCCCACCAAACCCCGCCACCGGCAGCCCACTCTACAGCCAAAACTGGCGCAACCCCACTTCACTTTCCACGTCAGCATCACTTATCCCATCTGGGTTTGCAAATTCATCTTCAAAGATCGAAGCTTTAGCTCAAACTCTGGACAATGACGCAATCATAAACGTTTTTGCTGACTGGATGACGTCACAGAGATGGTTAGATGTTAAGCATTTGTTTGAGTATTGGATTAGGAGTTTGGATAGTAATGGGAAGCCCAATAAGCCTGATGTTAATTTGTATAATCATTATTTGCGCGCCAATTTGATGGTTGGTGTTTCCGCTGGTGAGTTGCTGGATTTGGTTGCGCAGATGGAGGATTATCTTGTGGTGCCCAATACGGCGAGTTTTAATTTGGTCTTGAAAGCTATGTTTCAGGCTAGAGAGTCTGAAGCTGCGGTTAAGCTGATTGATCGGTAACTTTCGCTCATTGTTTTTATTATATAGATGTGAAAGTTTATTGTTAGAAATAAGTATGTAGGATGTGAAAAGGAAATGGTAAATAGTAGAGTTTGATATATGCGTAGTCGTATGGTTTAAAGAAAAGGTGAATACAAATGTGATTGCTAAGATTACGTATAGGATGGAGAGGCGTTATTGGATATAAAAAGAACTTGCTATAATTTTGTCGTTGACATGTGAATATGTTTAAGTTCTGTGGAAAAACAAGTAAGTTAGAAGGTACGAAAAGTATATGATGTTCTGTAGAAGGATAGATAATCCTTACAACCAGGTAATTGAATGCAAGTGTAGAAATTTAGTATTATTATCAATATGGTACATTCTACCAAATTGTGGACATGTTACCAAATTATATGGTACGTCGAACCCGAGCGATCCGAAATGAGCCTACCCCCTGGTAACAAATTTTAGGGACCTAGAAAACTGCGATCCCCTTTCACGATCCCGTGATGAGGTAAACATAAGCTAGACACTTAAATCATAAGTAGCGCAACTAAGTGAGAATGGGATAGTACTATAGAACATGGTGTTGAAGTGGCGTCAAATATTATTATGATCTGATACTTTGGTATGGCTGATCTCTGTTTTGACGTTTGAGTTTCGTACTCGGTACGGCAGTTAAGTATGAGTAAATAGGAGGGAAGACAAATTTCAATTTTTTTAAGAATTGAAGGATTGTGAATTGTGTCAGGTCTTTTGTCTTAGTCCTAAAAACAAGGCTTGGAATGAGGGTTAGATTTTGGTTGGGGATATGCATGCTTTTTAAGTGTTGCAGATCACATATAATAATACTTGGCGTCAACATGACCTATTATGCTCATTTGAACATGAGAAATCTGATCCGTCTTTCACGTTTTCCTACCAATTTGAGTCTTACTTTCTAAACCTTGCTAAGTATGTTTTATCTTTAGAAACAAAACCGAAGCACAGCATATAATGTACAAAATGCTGACTACCCGTTTCATTTTTATTTGGTATTTTGGTAATGCTCTTAGATGAACCTAATACATTTGAGAATTTGAGTGACCAAGTGATACTTTGTGAGGTGTTTGTTGAAGGGGGTTCCTCCTTTATTTTATAAAGAGGCTATTGTATGTTTTACTAACCATTGACTATGTAATAAATGGATATATATTCTGTGCGTCAGGATGATCCAGACTGGAAAGGATTCAAAAGGTGCTTTACCTGATGACGAGTCTTATCACCTGGTTGTTCGGTTGCTGCTATCCCAAAATCAGATTGATGCTGCTTTGAAGTACATTGATTTAGCCTTAACATCAGGCTACCTGTTATCAGTTGAAGTTTTCACAGACTGTGTGCGAAGCTGTGTTAATACAGGAAGGCTGGATACATTAGTATCGATAATAGAGAGATGTAAGGTATGTATGTTTTCTGACTTTGTCTGAGCTTTGTACATATATTCTGTAGGGTTGCTTTCTTTTTCTAGCTGACATACTAATTTTTGTGTTTGTTGCTTATGTTGTCAGAAAATGGATCAAAACAAAGCCTTATGTCCACCCTGGAACTTGTGCAATTACATCATAGACGTTGCAACACAATCAGATAACAGTGAGTTAGCATTTTATGGTCTTGAGTTCATGGCAAGATGGATTGCTCGTGGAGAAATTGCAAGGCCACCTGTGTTGCTTTCTGCAGATGAAGGATTAGTAGTAAAGGCACTAACAACTGCTGCTAGAAACTATAACTCTAAGCTCGTAGATGGCACATGGGCAATTCTTCTGCGTTCTCTACGCAAAAAGAAAGTCCCAAGCCCAGAATCTTACCTCGCCAAGATATTTGCATATTCTTCATTTGGGAATTTGCAGAAGGCTTTCAGTACTTTGCATGAATTTGAGATGGCTTATAAAGATTCTCCCAAAGAAGCTGAAGAGGATATGTTTTCGCCATTTACCAAGTTAAATCCATTGGTCGTGGCATGCTCCAAGAACGGATTCACAACTTTGGATACAGTACGTATCACTGTTATTTTTCAGTTTTTTTTACTATGTTTTAGTTAGATATGTGACATGAACTTTTTTATCTTGGGCCACTAGTATAATAGAGTAACTAACTTTTGTCCAGTATTTAATTAAGATAACCACCTTTTTTTTGCGCTAAAAAAAGCCGAACTTTAAAAGTTTTTGATTAAACCATCAAACTTTGGTTTAAGGTGACTCGTATAGGTTACAATGTGAAAATGATCACTTGGCAGAGGTTGTAGCGGTAACTCCGATAATGCTGGCTTTTTTAGTGCTGAGAAACCACGTACGTGCTGTGAATGTTGACGAGTAATTTAAATTGGAACTTTTTGGAAGTTTTTACAGGGCAAAGTTCTTCATTTGAAATTGAAATTGGACTAATGTTGGTTAATTTTTATTTTACCCGCTCGTTCATTGCTAACTTGTGTTCCCATTTATTTCAGGTCTATTACCAATTGGAGAATTTAAGTCGTGCAGATCCTCCTTACAAGTCTGTTGCTGCACTAAACTGTGTTATTTTAGGCTGTGCAAATATATGGGATGTCGATCGAGCTTATCAAACTTTCAGTGCCATGGAGTCAAGTTTTGGATTGACTCCTGATATCCATTCATACAATGCTCTCTTGTGTGCATTTGGGAAGCTCCAAAAGGTTAATCTATCGGTTCAATTCTATGCAAAACCCTCATTAGTCATTACCTGCCCTTCTTCTAAGTTCCATAAAAGAACCTGCTGGGTTATTGTGGCAGTTGTGGGTGTTTGGATATTCGGGTTGAAACTGATAATGTGTTATTAAATAACCCAAATTAGATAATTTGAGTTATTTTAGCAGGCTGCTGGAGATAGCTGTTCAAGTGTTTCAGAATTTTAATCTTTGAAATAACTAATACATAAATTGCCCAAAATGTTTATCTTTTATATTTTAAAGTACAAAAAGTTCAAAACATGACAATTTAGTTTTGCTAATTTATGTAATTAACAAGAAATGCAGATATAAGTATCTGGAATAGGGTAAATAAGAGCTTTTAGTTTTCCATTGAATGATCATTTCGGATGCAAATCTGGTTATTTGACACCTTAGTTATCAGATAATCATAAATGGAGTCACTTTATCCAAACACTAACACTGATTTTCTGCAATTCAAGCAGCAATAAGCAGATAATCACACTTCCAAACACCCTGTAAAATGATGGTTTTATTTTTGCAGAGAGATGAAGCAGTTAAAGTGTTTGAGCACTTGGTAAGTTTGGGTATGAAGCCTAATCTAAAAACATATGATCTTCTAGTTGACGCTCATCTCATCAAACGAGATATTAAAGCCGCACTCTCGACCATCAACGACATGGTAATAATATGCCAATATTCCTTACCGTTATGTTCTAAGCAAATCAATGATTATGTAATGTTGTCATCAACTGTTCGCAGGTGGTTGCTGGATTTGAACCAACAAAGGAGATTCTGAAAAAGGTTAGGAGGCGTTGTGTCCGAGAGATGGACTATGAAAGTAATGACAAAGTAGAGTCCTTTGCAAAAGATTTTAAAATCCGCATGGGTACAGAGAATCGCCGAGACATGTTATTCAACCTTCAATTTAGTACTGAGTACGCGTAAGAGGTTCTCGGGCCCAAGAAAGTGCCCTTTCATTAAATCTCTTTAAGGTACTCTCATTTTATTCTTAACATCTTAATTCTATATCTTGGTAATAATTGCTGGCCGCGTGTAGTTTCTCAAAAGACCCTGTTAATTTTTTCTTTTCATAACAATTAATGGGCGGGTTTTTTTCTCTTAGCGAATCTATCAAACACACTATGCCATATCCTTGCCTAGAAAGAGATACGGCTACTTGGCCGTTCTCTCTCTAGTCCTATATCAGTTATAACTTTTCCGGGCATAGAGGGTGTTTGGATTTGATCAGTTTTCAATATCTGATTATCTGGACCAATAGATTGTGTTTCTGATTAGCTTATTGCTTATGGTCCAGTAGTCAGTTATTTATAATGTGGTATCATACGCTATAAGAAAACGACCAGTTATATCAATCATAACTAGTTATATAGAGGTAAACTAAATATACTTAGTCAACCAATTCCTTAACCTTCTTCAGTTTGTATCGACTTTTGTCATCTTATGTATCAGTCTTTTAAACAGTCAGGATTAGCACTTAATTAAGTGGCAAAATTGAAATAACAAGCTGGGCTGGGTAATGGGTCAAACCGTCAAAGTAGGTGGGGTTTAAACTTGTAAGTTCTAAGTAACCTCTCATAACGGGTCAGATTGTGTTGATCATGACTGCAAAACAAACTGCATTAATAATAACTTTAACATTAATTAAAAACATTTAAAAGGCTATATGCATAAAAAATAGACTTGGGTCACTTTCATCTGTTTGACTTTAACCTGTTCCTGGCTAATTTCATGATATGGCCCACTCGATCTCTTTGAGATAAATGCAAACGAAATCTTGTCGGTCGCAAGTCAACGAGTCTATATTGTCACCTCGTCACCTCGTCACCTTTACTCTAGTTCAGAGTCTAAGATATTTAAGTAGGCTATATGAAGGTAACAGGCTTGTGGAAAATGTGTTGCAGGTATCGTCTGATAGGCTTGGCACCTGTTGCATTCTGGCACCATGGCACTTGCCAAGTATATTTATACAGTTCTTTGGCGAATCCCTACTCTGTTCGTGTTGGCCGGCTGATGAGGTCCTCAACCTGTGTAAATTTACTTGGTTTTTTGCTCAATTTTAGAGTCTTTTAGTAGTAATAACTTGTTAGGATTTGTAGATCTTTTGTTATTTTGTATTCCTTTGTGCTTATGAAGAAGCACGATGAGGTCGTTCGTGTTTGGCAAAATAATTGTAGGGTGATACAAATCTGAATTAGTAGGGACTTGCGAGATGTTTCCTAACGCTATTGTTGCAGATTCATGGATATGGCATGCAGAACTTATTTGAAAGGTATTTTAGATGTTATTAGTGTATCTATGTTTGTTGCACCGGAATCAACATAGGAATGAAACGACTCATATTGATGACGCAGACGTATGTTTTGTTAATTTGTTTGGTATTTTCAAATCTATAATGCAAAGGAATAAGTTCTTCATTTCGTATCAGGGAAGTTTAGTAGTTTTTTTTTTTTTTTTTTTTTTGGTGTTAAATTTGGATTTGGTAATAAACTTGTATTACAGTGATACAAATGGAAAATAAGATAATTTGCGATACCTTTTTGCATTACAAGGGCAATCTGATATCTGATACAACTTTATATTACTGTATTGTTTTCTTCTTCTTGAAAAATTATACTAAAAAATATGAATCGTGTGCTGTTTTAGGTTTGAAATTCACATGTTAGTCATAAACCATATGTAATCCATCTTGCGAGCTTTAACATAGAAGTCTTCAAATGTATATCAAGTGGCATGTATAATGCAAGTGAGTTTTAACCTTAACATCTCATTTTAAAAAAAGGTAGTAGTCGAAGCCCCATCCTAAAATGTCAACCACCCATGCCTCTAAACCAGCCTGATCGAGCAAAGGAAGTGTGTGTTTCCATTCTAAACACGAAACCGAGAACAAAATGCAATTAAATGTGGATATAGAGCTCCCGAAAAACGTAGACAGAAATTTCGTTCCTGAAGTACAATAGCGTACAAGAGGTGTAGTTTAGACATTTTACAGACAAACAAATCTCATAGCAAGGATCAAAATAAGTAGCTTCATGCCTTGTCAAAGCCATAAAGTACGCGGTACAAGTGCATTAGCATTTTCCTGTACCATTCGCGTCATGCAACTATTCAGGATACAATTCTTTTTGAGTTATTTTTAGCTAGTTTCTAGTATATCATGATTTATCTCAACGTGTTCACACCTCTCATTTCCTGGATGGAAGTGTATATCCGGACACCATCCTTAAGTTATCCAAATTATAATGAATTCAGTAGTTAAGTTAATGAATTTCGATTCTTGTATGCTTGTATCTATATGATTAGCCTTGATTGAATAGATAAAATGAATGAAAAACAATCTCTATTACTAGTTTTTGTGAAACATTAGGTTGTTCTTATGATATAAACCAGGTTTGTTAAAGAGAATTCTGAGGATTTTACCAAGTTTTTATTGTTGAGATTTCACCAATAAGTGGTGCCGACGACAAGTGAAACTGAACTCAAGTGGATGTTAGACTAAACCATCAACACAATTTTGTGCAGGGGGTGTAAACAACGATCTAATGTCCTAACACCAACCTATCGGAAATAATGTAATCAAAACCCAAACTGACCGGCCTTGTTTGTTTTTTCAAAGAAGCTCTTTTTTACCTCTTATGTCTGCAGGCGCGCAGACATTTCCTTGAAGACCGTTTGTTTTTTTTCAGACATAAGAGGGTAAAATCAATTCTTTCCTCTTCTATTATGCAGACATAAATTTCATCTTTTTTCCACTTCTTTCAATCACTTCTTTTTTCCACTTCTTTCAAAAAAAAGAAGAAAAATGAAAGAAGTACTTCAATAGCACAAAAAACAAACGGTATTCTTTTTGCAAATGAAGTGCTTAAATGTACCTCTTCTTCTGCAGACATGGTTTGCAGATGAAGAGGTAAAAGCTCTGAAAAAACAAATATAGTTCAGTACGCGTTTGGTTTCGTGTTGGGTCTTGGGACTGGATCTAAATCTAAAAAACATCATTTGAATTATCAAAAGAGTAAGTTGGTTCTGATTTTTACTTTGAGCTGACATTACCCGTAACCATTGCAAAAAATCTGTAAATTGAAAACAATTTCTTAAAATTAAAAAAAATAAAAATAATAAAAAAATAAAATAAAAATAAAAATAAATAAAAAAAATTGCCACTTAAGTTTCAGGCTACTTGCACCTTATGACACAGATTACTAGCTAACTATTTATACATCAAATATCATATAAGTCGAATCAACATTACTTTGGTGTAATGCATGGTTAAAGAAAGCTAGGGTCAATATTAGTACTGACATATATCTACCACTATCTGCTGTTTCCGGTTAAATTGTGTGTTCTTTCCAAATTAATGGGACACGAATATGAAACTGGGACAATATTCGCATTGCACGATTCATTTGGAGACAATGCTAATCATATATACCTTATAAAATCTTAAGAAATCAAGTGAATACCAACGAAAATAAACGATTCATTCATTCCACAAATCATCGATCCAACATGAAACATCCCTTTCGTTTACGTACTACTAACACATGAATTACAAAGTAAAAAAATATGAACGAAATAAAAATGAAAAACGACACAAAAATTACGTAAATACTACATGAACCAGATGAAAACACACCCTATTTCTTTTTCTTAGAGGCATAATGATCTGGATCGAGGTCGGGCCAGTCAGGTGTTCCCAGTGCATACTTAGGCATTTGGATAATCTTCTGCAGTGATTCTGAATATTCTTGGTGTCGTGCATTTGAATCTTGGATCCTCTTCTGCATTAATTCTGAATTTTGTTGGTGTTCTACATTCAAATCTTCGATCTCCTTAAGCATTGATTTGACCTCTTCTTGATGATCTTGGTTCATCTCCTCAGTATCTTGATCTTGTTCACCATCTCCCATACCTTTCCTCAATGTCTGCATGAACTTGATACTTTCTTGGTAGTTTGCATTCAAATCTTCGATCTTCTTCTGCATTGATTCAACATTCCGTTGGTGTTCTACATTTGAATCTTGAATCATCTTGTTCAGCGATTCAACCTCTTCTTGATGTGTTGCAAGTGAATCTTGGATCAACTTCTGTAAGAATCCAATATATCCTGGTATCTTATCACGACCCTTATCCGACCTGAGATATCGGACAAAGTCTGATACTAATGCTGTCACATCTGACTCTCTAACTCGTAATGCACGAGTAGTACCTGCGACTCCCAATGTTTCAACACTTCTGATAATTTCTTGAGCCGTATACTTTTTAGGATTTGCCATACTTATATTTCTAAACAGTCTGATCTAAACTTGACAAGAAGAACAAAGTTTCCAAACAATTTCGCCTTCGAGATGAAGGTTAACAAAAACTGAACTTGGTAGCGAAAACAAGAAGAAAGAAAGAAAGAACTCTTAGTAAATGGGGGTTCGAAATTATGAATGAATGATAAGAAAAGGGTATTTCGTTTGTGATGTTTAGAGTCTATTTATAACAGAATCAGTATTGTGTTTGAGACCCATGCATGCAGGGGTATTAGTCAAAGTAAATATTTTTATAACCTACTAACTAACTAATCAATCTAACAAACTACTAACTGATATGTGATGAGATACATCTATCAGGAAATAGAAAGATTAATTGGTATTTACATATCAAAAATTATGTAATCAAAACCCAAAGTGAACTAAACCATTTTAGTTTAGTATACCCGTTTGGTTTCGTGTGTGAGCATAATAATCTCGTCATTGCTCCATTTCGAAATACAGAAAGATGAAGGACCAAAGTTGTTCGTTGTAAACTTTTAAACCGAATAGCGGTTATTATAGTTAAGTTAGTTATGGTAGTTATTACCGAACCATTGTGTCGGTTGGTAATACCTATTCGAAACCTATATATACTTGTGAACATGTTACAAAATCTAGTTTTAACATTTGATAAGTTATCTAGTTTTATTGCAATTTCATATATTTGTTTTTACTCAACATTTGGGACCAACAATTGGCATCAAGAGCCTTGCCTGTACATACTCGTTTACACCGTTACAACCATCATTCAAACACAAGAAGTTTGTAACCAGAAACCAGATTCTGATAACGAGCACCATCACAAAAAATAAGAAGCCATTTCTTGAACGAAAAAGAAGGAACCAGAAAAAGAAGCATACGCTGAAACTTTGTTTCAGAAAAAGAAGAAGAAGACGCAACGTATAAACAAACATACGCTGCCTGGATAACTTGAGACGCAAGGAAAGTAGTGCACGACCGTACTTGTGTAGAAATTGCATACGACAAGGCACAAAACGAAGTGGTGACTTGAAAGTTTGTGTTGGCTTGATCCTGAATACAACAAGAACATAACGAAGGAAACTTTGTTACACTTGTTGGCTTTCAATCATACAACGAAACAGCCTCTTTGTCGAGACAAAGGTGGAAAAGAAAGAAGACGTACGTGAAAGAATAAGAAGAAAGACGTTGCTTGGATTGAAGAGAAGGGTATACCGAACAAGAAAACAATCGAAATTGTTTTGGAATAACGCTCGCAATACAAAAAGGGACAACAACAGGAGCATTTTGATCACTTGCTCGCAAGGATACCATCGGTATTTCTGTAGGTTGTTGTAGATAAGGTGTGGAATAAAGAAGAAGTGGTATTGTGGAACGCGGACAAGCAACGAGGGCAACAAGGACATCACTTGTTGACATACTACCGTCGAGTAGTAGGACGAAGACAAGCAATTCGCTTGGTCTTTTGGAAAGAATTACCGAGAGTAATTTTTGAATCGTTTTGTGTTTTATTCGAGACTTGGAGATTAAGGAAGCAAGTCGACACAAAAGAAAGGACAACGTGGTACAAGGAGTGGTATATTTTGAAGAAAGCAAGTCGACAACATCAATAAAGGGTGTACTGATTGCTTTGGAAACAAGAACGAGGGAAAAGAAAAATATAGTTGGTATATTCAAGTACCAACAAGAAGGGAATACGCGAGTGACAAACACAGGTCACACGAAAAATCTTAAACTTTTGGATTTCTTTTCATATTTATAGTATAGATACTTAGTTTATACTATTAGAAATCCATAGTTCCATATTAGGATTTCCGGATAACTATTTCTGTTCCCGTAGTATTAAGTGATACCACTAGTTAGAAATCCCCATACAAATTAGAGAGTGAAGATCATAAGCACTATCAAAATGCCCGGTGACGATGCAAGTGGCAGTAACACTGCACCAAAACCCGTAACCCCTATGACACAGTATCAATGCCCTAAACTCAAAACCACAAACTACATAGTTTGGACCATACAAATTAAGGTGATACTAGAAGCACAAGGATTATGGGAAGCAATAGAACCTAAAGAAAACACACAAGTAGATGATAAGAAGGATAAGGCAACAACCGCCTTCTTATATCAAGCATTAACCGAAGATGTGATCTTACAAGTAGCAAGTTGCAAAACAGCAAAAGAATTATGGGATTCGTTGAAAAAGAGACACGTTGGAGAAGAAAAAGTGCAACAAGCACGGTTACAATCACTGATGATTGGATTTCAGACTCTTCAGATGAAGGAGGATGAAACAGTGGATGCATTTACAGCCAAACTGAACGGCTACGCCACGAAGGCTAAAGAATTAGGAAAAGCGTTGGATGAATCACTTTTAGTACGAAAACTATTAGATTCCACACCAGATAGGTTCATTCAAATAGTAGCATCCATAGAACAGACGAATGATCTCGATGACATTACGTTAGATGAGATCGCTGGAAAACTTAAGGCATTCGAGGAAAGGATAAAACTCCGAAAGGGAGGACAAGTGGAAAGCCAGGACAACTTATTATTCGCACAAGGCGAACACTCTAGAAATAAGAAACGATTTACCAAATATAGAGGTAGATCAAACTATTCACGTGGAAACTGGCAGAATAAGGGAAATAGAAACAACTCGAATGGAGGAAACTCATCCCACACAGATAAATCAAATTATGGAAAGGGATAAGAGTAAGATTACATGTTATAACTGTGGAAAACTAGGACATATAAAGAATGAATGTAGAAAACCACCAACAACTCAGGAACAATCAAACCTTATCTTAGAAGACGATGAACCATCATTACTAATGGCTACACACGAAACTGAAGAAATCTTGTTAAATGAAGAACAAGTACAACCCCGAAAATATGCTACGACAGATGCTAGCATATGGTATTTAGATAATGGTGCAAGTAACCATATGTCAGGCACCAAAGGCCATTTTAAGGATATTGACGAAAACATCACTGGACGTGTTCGTTTTGGAGATGGATCATATGTAGAGATAAAGGGTAGAGGTTCAATATTATTAGGATGTAGAAACCTACAACAGAAGATGATTTCGGATGTTTACTACATTCCAAACCTCAAGAGCAACATACTTAGTCTAGGACAACTTACTGAAATAGGTTGCAAGATCATCATGGATGGAAACTTACTGACTTTGTATGATAAGAACAAGAAGTTGTTGATGAAGGTAGAACGATCTAAGAATCGACTTTACAGTATTATATTACATATAGTAGCACCTATATGTCTTTTAGCAAACGTAGATGACCAAGCATGGTTATGGCATGCTAGATTAGGTCAATTGAACTTTGACGCAATAGATAAAATGACAAGGAAAGGTTTAGTGGATGGAATACCGAGAATAAAACATGCAGGACAAATCTGTGATGCATGTTTATTAGGAAAACACATCAGAACACCATTTCCAAACCAAGCTAAATTCAGATCAAAGAACCTATTGGACTTAGTGTATGGAGATCTTTGTGGTCCCATAAGTCCAACAACACACTCCGGAAAGAAGCTCATCTTCTTATTAGTCGATGACTGCACACGTTTCATGTGGGCTTACTTTCTAAACTCGAAAGATCAAGCATTTAGCACATTCAAGGAATTTAGACACCAGATCGAATCAAAGTTGAAGTTGAAAATCAAGATGCTAAGAACTGATAGAGGAGGTGAATTTACATCACATGAATTCACCAAATACTGTAAGGAGAATGGAATAGAGAGACAATTGACAGCACCATACTCACCGCAACAGAATGGTGTAGTAGAGAGGAGAAATAGAACAGTGTTATCAACGACTAGGAGTATGATGAAAGCGATGAAGTTACCCTTAACTTTTTGGGCGGAAGCAGTAAGGCACGCCATTTACATACTCAACAGGGTACCGACGAAAGCCCTGGAAGACAAAACACCATATGAAACCCTCTACAACAGAAAACCAAACCTAGAATACCTAAGAATATTCGGATGCACATCTTATGCTAAGGTAACAATACCTCACTTGAAGAAGCTAGATGATAGAAGCATTCCAATGATTTACTTAGGAGTTGAAGAAGGATCAAAAGCATGTAGGCTATATGATCCAGTAGGAAAGAAGAAACATGTTAGTAGGGATGTAAAGTTCATGGAAACAAAACCATGGGATTGGAATAATAATGAAGAGGATACGAGTACTGAGGATACATTTTGGACTAGCTTTGTAATAGATGGAGTTGACTATGATAATCCTACACCAGTCAACATAGAAAACACTGACAACACGTATCAAGAACAAGAACCTATACCAGATCCACCCTCACCAATCACACCACCATCATACACTTACAACCCTAACTCAGAAGATGAAGAAGGAGCTACTATAAGCTCATTAGAGAGCTCAGAACAGAGATATGATCATAGACCTATACAAGGTTTAAAGAATATTACGGAAATCTACCAAACTGCACGTGAAGTAGAAGCGCCAAGCTTATTTTTCATAGAAGAAGAACCCCGTAATTACAAGGAAGCATCAAAAGATGAGAAGTGGATTGAGGCCATGGAAATTGAATTAGATTCAATCAACAAAAATAACACATGGACCCTTACCACATTGCCTGAAAATCAGAAAGCAATAGGACTCAAATGGGTTTATAAAACCAAAAGAGATGCACAAGGAATGATCATAAAGTATAAAGCAAGATTAGTAGCAAAAGGTTACGTACAAGAACAGGGAATAGACTTCGATGAAGTGTTTGCACCAGTTGCTAGGATAGAGACAGTTCGATTGATATTAGCACTAGCAGCATATCATGGATGGCAAGTACACCACTTAGATGTAAAATCAGCATTTTTACATGGAGAATTGAAGGAAGAAGTCTATGTTACACAACCTAAAGGTTTCATTCAACAAGGAAACCTAAGAAAAGTCTACAAGCTAACTAAAGCTTTGTATGGCTTAAGACAAGCACCTAGAGCTTGGAACGTGAAGCTTGACCAAACATTAAAGTCATTAGACTTTAAGAAATGTAATCTCGAACAAGCAGTCTACACAAAGAGAAGCAAGACTTCTACACTTATCATCGGAGTATATGTGGATGATCTGATAATCACAGGCACTCCAAAGAAGGAAGTAGACTTGTTCAAATCCCAGATGAAAGATAAATTTAAAATGAGCTACTTAGGGTTGCTAGCATATTACCTTGGGATAGAAGTTACACAGACAGGAGGAGAGATTACGATCAAGCAAACTGGATACATTAACAAGATCTTAAAAGAGACAAGCATGACGGACAGTAATGACATGAAAACACCAATGGATCCCGGCACTAAGTTGGTCAAGGCGGAAGATGGAAACCCAGTTGACGCAACTTATTACCGAAGTTTAATTGGAAGTCTCAGATACTTACTGCATACAAGACCAGATCTTAGTTACTCAGTCGGACTACTCAGCAGATTTATGCAAGACCCAAAGGATCATCACTTGAAGGCAGTAAAACAAGTAATCCGATACATCAAAGGAACGAAAGACCATGGAGTAATATACAAGAAAGACGGAAGCTGCAAGATTACAGGATACAGCGACAGTAGTTATGGAGTCAATACAGATCAAGGAAAAGGAACTACTGGAATAGTATTTTACTTTGGAGAGTCACCTATCACTTGGTGTACTCAGAAGCAACCGACAGTAGCACTCTCATCATGTGAATCAGAATTCATGGCGGCTACTGCAACAGCATGTCAAGCCTTATGGCTAAAGTGATTACTTAGTGAATTAACTGGATTAGAAGAAAAGAAGATAACGCTTAGAGTTGACAATATATCAGCTATACAACTCGTAAAGAACCCAGTATTTCATGGAAGAAGCAAGCATATAGACATTCGCTATCATTTCATTCGGGAATGTGTAGAGAATGGTCATATCAACGTGGAACACGTAAGTGGAGAACTTCAAAGAGCAGATATTTTAACTAAAGCCTTACCAAGACTCAAGTTCTATGCGACAAATGCTCGGAGTTCAAGACTTAGGACGAAGCAACGATCAAGATTAAGGAGGAGAATGTGAGCATAATAATCTCGTCTTTGCTCCATTTCGAAATACAGAAAGATGAAGGACCAAAGTTGTTCCTTGTAAACTTTTAAACCGAATAGCGGTTATTATAGTTAAGTTAGTTATGGTAGTTATTACCGAACCATTGTGTCGGTTGGTAATACCTATTCGAAACCTATATATACTTGTGAACATGTTACAGAAATCTAGTTTTAACATTTGATAAGTTATCTAGTTTTATTGCAATTTTATATATTTGTTTTTACTCAACATTTGGGACCAACATCGTGTTGGAACTGGTTCTAAATCTAAAAAGAAATGTCAATTAATTAATAAAAAGAGTGATCAGTTGGTACTGATTTTTATTTTGAACAGATAAAACGCGTAACCATTGCAAAAAAATATGTAAATCGAAAATAAATTAAAAAATTAAAATAAATACAAATTGCTACTTAAGTTTCAGACTACTTACACCTTTAGTGGCATATAAGTCGAATCAACGTTACATTGCTGTACTGCAGGTGTGGTAAAAAAGCAAGGATTAGTACTTTAGTAGTACTTGTGTATTTAAACGAAGTATCCCAACTTTTACCTATTAAACGAGTTCCTTATTGAAAGAGTTTTTATGTTTCTTTGTTGTTTAATTTAACATTTGTCTGTTCTGTTACCGATTTACAAGTAACTTTCTTTTATACTGTAGTAAATTACAACATCTTTTTAGATGACTGTGATATACCATCTCAATATCTCATAATCTTCGTAAAGTTGATGATTAATAATATATCTAGCCATGTCAAGTGAAACATTAAGAAGGCAACCTAAGTTGTTGAAGCGCCATCCTAGAATGTGAACTGCCCAAGTCTCTAGACCAGCCTGCTAAAATGGAAGTGTGTATCTCCATCCTAAACACGAACTAAAGAATAAGATGCAATCAACCGTGGAAATACTGAAACAGAGCCCCAAAAGTGTACAAGAGGGTAGTTTAGACATCTTACAGACGTAAACATATGATTGATAGCATGGATCAAAATAAGCATCTTCATTTATGCCTGTCAAAGAAATGAAATAGAACAATCGGCCGATTAGCAGTTCCCTGTACCATTGGCGTCATGGCAGCTACTCATAATACGATTCTTTTGAGACATTTAGCAATAAAACTTAAACCCAACGTACTGCAAAATTATAATTAGTCGATCATGATCACCATTTAATCAAACCACACAAAATTATTACCATGTCTGAACACCCTCAAAATCAAAATGACCATAGCAAACACCTAAACAGTTTAATAAGAAACAACTGATTACAAAAACCAGCAGTTGACACAGTTTTAGCACTTTCTTTTCCCTTCACTCTATAGCAACTAATTGGTCAAAAGAGAAAATATTATTTCACTAAATAGATACAAACTATTGCATATCACATAAATCGTAAAGAACAACAAATATTTATCATTAAATGCAAACATTGAGCACATATATGTGTAGGTTCTGTTGATTGCGGTTGAAGACATCTTAGATCTATATCAAGGATTGACGTTTAAGATCAGTGTAGGTCTTTTTATTGTAAATATTACCGGCCTCTTGGTCTTCATATTCTTCTTCTACTTCTGGTCGCCACCTTTTCATCCCTTGCTTCTCTTTAATTTTCTCCCAAAGTTGTTTTGCCTCCGTGATTGATGTGATTTCATTAAAGTCCTTTGTATTTGGAATACCAAGTCGGCGCATACCATACTGATGTCGGGACTCCTTGAAATGATGCTCATAAGCTCTTCTTCCTCGGTAAGTATAGTTTCCACATATCTCGTACTTGAACTCGTGGCCAAGGCCATGAAGCTTATAAAGCCAATGTTGTATAGGCTTTCCATCCCAACCTATCGGAAACTTCAGAGTATTGTATATTTTTTTATGCTCGTCCTCACTCACAATTTCAGGTTCATTCTCATGATTATCCCCACCTTATCAACCTCCATCAGCTCGTATATCAGTTCTTGTTTCTTCTCAGCACTTTCTTTTGTTCGTATTATAGTCTCTGACAATATCTCGCACAGCTTCATTGTCTTAGCCTCCATGAGAGCAATCTCTTATTGAACGTTAATAACAAATCAATAGGATTAGTATGTGTATTAGTTTTAATGGGTCGAATGTTTGGGCCACAGTCCAAGCAGGTTATGTAAATAAGGCCCATATGGCTATAGGTTAGAAACGGTTAATGATAGCAGTTAACATTGAACCGTTGTAATGCTTGATGAAACGGCACAACTGCTTCTCTTGCAGTGTTTTAAAGTGTATATATAGCATATGACCTGTAAAACGATGTACTCATTCATTTAATATCAAATACACATTGTTTTACACATTCAGTTTCTTACTTTCTGTAACTTATACGCTGTCCCAAACAACCCTTACTGTTTTGTGCAGCAAATTCGGACTAGAAGCATGTCAAATCAGAGTCGCATGTTGCATAAAGGTTGGTCTCGCGTCCTGGAAAACCAACAGTGGTATCAGAGCGAGGTTGGAGGATCGTGGGAGAGGCCAATTCAAATTGAAGATGAAAACGCGACCGGTATGACTGAAAGGGATGAAGGCAGCAACAACGAAAGCATTGGCAGCAATGATGTAACTTGCGTAGAGGGACAGGAAAGGCTAGACGCAATAGGAGACGAGGCTTTTGATTCGGATGAAAACCAAAGGATGAAGGTATCATTTACATGTGAAATTGAAAGTCTCATTGGGTTCATGACAATGGTTTGCAATCAGAGAATAAATGTTGAATATAGAGATGTGGTGAAAAACCACTTCAAGAGGTTAATGGCATGGTTCTATAAGGACTACATGAAAGTAGCAGAACGACCCATGCCCGTTAAGATTAATGGAATACCGATTTGTCTTTTAGACCTTTATCTCACGGTGAAGGGAATGGGTGGTCACACCCAAGTTGTTAGGAAAAACAAATGGACTAAGGTAGCCAATGCAATGGGATTCCCAAGAGAATATGCGGATGGTTTAGAGGAGTGCTACGGAACGCACTTGAGTCTTTTAGGAAGCTACTATGAAGTGGCAATGAATTCCAACGGACTAGAATAATGGCACAAGGAGATGCCAAGGAAAAGACTGGACCAAGCATTAGTGGACTCGGGGCAAGGCAAAGTCAAGAAAGGTTAAAAGACACATTTGGTTTCAAGGAAGATGAAGATTGCAACATTAAGAAATCCATGGAGAAGGAAGCAAAAGAGTAAGAAGACTGTGTTTGTGAGAATTTGTTATTAGGGGGAAGTTTTGAACGTTAATAACAAATCAATAGGATTAGTATGTGTATTAGTTTTAATGGGTCGAATGTTTGGGCCACAGTCCAAGCAGGTTATGTAAATAAGGCCCATATGGCTATAGGTTAGAAACGGTTAATGATAGCAGTTAACATTGAACCGTTGTAATGCTTGATGAAACGGCACAACTGCTTCTCTTGCAGCGTTTCAAAGTGTATATATAGCATAGGACCTGTAAAACGATGTACTCATTCATTTAATATCAAATACACATTGTTTTACACATTCAGTTTCTTACTTTCTGTAACTTATACGCTGTCCCAAACAACCCTTACTGTTTTGTGCAGCAAATTCGGACTAGAAGCATGTCAAATCAGAGTCGCATGTTGCATAAAGGTTGGTCTCGCGTCCTGGAAAACCAACAGTGGTATCAGAGCGAGGTTGAAGGATCGTGGGAGAGGCCAATTCAAATTGAAGATGAAAACGCGACCGGTATGACTGAAAGGGATTAAGGCAGCAGCAACGAAAGCATTGCCAACAATGATGTAACTTGCGTGGAGGGACAGGAAAGGCTAGACGCAATAGGAGAAGAGGCTTTTGATTCGGATGAAAACCAAAGGATGAAGGTATCATTTACATGTGAAATTGAAAGTCTCATTGGGTTCATGACAATGGTTTGCAATCAGAGAATAAATGTTGAATATAGAGATGTGGTGAAAAACCACTTCAAGAGGTTAATGGCATGGTTCTATAAGGACTACATGAAAGTAGCAGAACGACCCATGCCCGTTAAGATTAATGGAATACCGTTTGTCTTTTAGACCTTTATCTCACGGTGAAGGGAATGGGTGGTCACACCCAAGTTGTTAGGAAAAACAAATGGACTAAGGTAGCCAATGCAATGGGATTCCCAAGAGAATATGCGGATGGTTTAGAGGAGTGCTACGGAACGCACTTGAGTCTTTTAGGAAGCTACTATGAAGTGGCAATGAATTCCAACGGACTGGAATAATGGCACAAGGAGATGCCAAGGAAAAGACTGGACCAAGCATTAGTGGACTCGGGGCAAGGCAAAGTCAAGAAAGGTTAAAAGGCACATTTGGTTTCAAGAAAGATGAAGATTGCAACATTAAGAAATCCATGGAGAAGGAAGAAAAAGAGTAAGAAGACTGTGTTTGTGAGAATTTGTTATCAGGGGGAAGTTTTGAACGTTAATAACAAATCAATAGGATTAGTATGTGTATTAGTTTTAATGGGTCGAATGTTTGGGCCACAGTCCAAGCAGGTTATGTAAATAAGGCCCATATGGCTATAGGTTAGAAGCGGTTAATGATAGCAGTTAACATTGAACCGTTGTAATGCTTGATGAAACGGCACAACTTCTTCTCTTGCAGCGTTTCAAAGTGTATATATAGCATAGGACCTATAAAACGATGTACTCATTCATTTAATATCAAATACACATTGTTTTACACATTCAGTTTCTTACTTTCTATAACTTATACGCTGTCCCAAACAACCCTTACTGTTTTGTGCAGCAAATTCGGACTAGAAGCATGTCAAATCAGAGTCGCATGTTGCATAAAGGTTGGTCTCGCTTCCTGGAAAACCAACATCTCTTTTGTAGACTCCTTTTTCACAAATTTCTTTTTATCTAACTCTTCAAGAGATGTGTGCTTAGTAAGAAAAAGCCTCTTGGCACGCTGTTGAACAGTACCTCCTGTCTTTAAACCAAGTGCACCCAACGCCTCCTTTAGCTTATCAGGACCAAGTGCTACTAGCTCCTCAGCCGTACTATAATCGTCCAGATCAATTCCCTTCCCTTTTCCTTGAGCCCATTGCTCATTAAACTCATCTGCCACCTTCACGAACAATCTTTCAAGATCTAGCAAGGGCTGCGTTCGTTCAACAAAAGACACTAAATACACCAACATGTTGCTCAAATACCCCTTGTACACCCTCATCATCTTTAGCTTCTTCGGATGACTTGTAGTAATGAAAACACTTCAAGGAATGAAGCGTAATCAACTTCTTTACCAAGCATAGAGTTAACATAATCATTATGCAATGCATGCATGTCAAGATAACGTCCATTGCCTTCCTCCCCACTAAACTTAACATTTGGTTCCTCGTGCACGTATTCATGATCAGTCTTATCGATAACTCGTGCTGATGGAAAATGCCTATGAGAATCCCGAATCTCTTTCAGCATGTCATGAAAAGTTTGTCCACCAAAGGCTGCTTCGATCTCGTCTTCCTTGCATTGTCTTTATCTTCGTATAGCTCAACAAGTTTACGAGTAGTGGATATGATTTGGTTGATCATGTTGTTAAAACATTAAAACGTATAACTTTATTGATGGCCATCTTTTATATAATAAAACAAAACTAATAGTGGGAATTTTTCATTTCAAAAAAATCAATTCATTCCTTTTTTAGTAATAATTTTTTTATTTGATTTTTTTAAAAGGTTTTTTAATTATAAAAGAAACCTTAAATACTTCTATATTTGGCAAAAAAATCTAAAAAATTTGTTTGTTTTGAGAAAAAAATTTAAAAAATTCGTTTGTTTTTTAATTTGGGTAAAAAGTATGTGTGTCAAAAGTATAAACAATTAAAACTTAAAACGGACGGGGTAATTTACAAAACATTAAAGGGTTAAAATTAAAATTTACAAGAAACAAAACCATCAAACAATCAATTATCGAGCCACACTTCCTAACACAACAAGTAAAAACCCTAAACGAAAATCAAGCTTTAGTTTTTGATTAGGGAGTTTTCCGATCATATTTCAATTTGTACGAGTTCTTCCACGGGTCAAAACCAGATCGATCTCATACAGGTGATTACATTGAATTTTGAATTTTATAAATTTGCTAAGTTTATAACCTTTTGAAGTTTTGATTAGTTGTGGTTTGGTTTTGCTTTTATTATACAAGTCGAGTATATATATTATGATTCTTTTGTTTGTTAAATTCATGTTATGTGTTCTATCAGATTCCTTATTCTTGGGATAATTTGTTTGATTCTGAATTAATTGATTTTTTTTGAAAAGTTTCTTTAGCACACAACCGAAAAGACACTGAAAGTCTGAAACAATCGATTGAAAACAATAATTAATCAATTCTGTAAGATTTTAGGTTCAATGAATTTCAATTTTAATGTTATGCATATGCTTTATTAGGTTCGTATTTGAGGGTCATTATGGCTGATCTGATGTGTTTGTAGTTTGGTCACCAACTGTTTGATGAATTGCTCAATGAGTTTTTTGATGAAAAACCTCACTTAAAAGATCTTAAAGGTATAGTTCATTTTATTCTAAGGTAACATGCCTTTAAATTTTATGTGTCGTTGAATTGTAGCGATGGTATCTGCTTTTAGGGGATGTTTGATATTTCTTATTGAAACTTCTTATAAGGGTTGTTGCCAATTAGTTATTAGAATGAATGAATACTTTTAAGGGCTGTTTGGGATTGCTTATTGATATTGCTTTTACTAATTCTGATGCAATTTAGCATGAGAGACCAAGTCCGTAATCTTTGCCAAAGCACACCGACCATTTATGTAACATGTTCTTAATTTTTATTATGGTTTACTATGTTATGATATTTTAATGTTGTAGTTAAAATATCAGTAATTATTTTTTTTTTAATAGTACTGTTCGAATACAAATGGTGTTTCTGATTTGGATGGAGACATTGACTTCTGATTTTGCCTTATAAATGCAGACGACTTTTTGGGTAGCGGAACTGGACCAAAGACCAGCAAAGACAATGCAGAGGCTCTAGCCCCAGCTCTGGCCATCCAGGTGCATGCTACCGGTTCTACTGAGCTGACTCCTAGATATGTAATAGGTGTAACACCGCCAGATGTTAAAAAAAAAAAGTTCCCTTTGGCGTCCAGAGTAGCAGCTCAACAACTATATCTAATCAGATGGTCAAGTACTCAAGATACTAGCAATTTGCTCATGGTGCGATTCTATTAAATTTTGGCACTGACTCTCCTAGCGTGTCTTTTGAGGAATTTCTCTAAAGAACTTAAATTCATCAAATTTCAATATGCAGGTTCAGCCTGGGATGAGCTCAATCACATAAGACAAGCTATTAGGTTCCTAGTATTACATCTATATGTTTTACAAACGTGTTATCAATTTTGTTCTCTTCCAATTTTTAGTCACAAATCAGTATGACAGTTTTCATTTGTTGGTTTTACGTAATGAATCAAAAGCAAAAGAACCCAAATGTTTCCACTTCTGAATTCTGATACACTTCAAAGACACCTATAACAGCTTTTAACTAAGTTCATAATGGTCCAAAGAGTGAGATTTTCAGCTTTGCTAAACCAAATGAGCCCATAAGCACGCTAAATAAGCTGATCCAAACGCTCCCTGTATTAGGTCATATGTTTGAAAATAAGCTGGAAAAAATGGGCTTTTTGATATAACTATTAATAAGCCAAGATCACATACAAAATTAAGCTTAAACAGTGAGGTTAGATATTGGGGTTCCAAGTATTGTTAGGGAAGCAGAAATGGTGGTCTAAACTGGGGCGTTTAGATACTGGGGTTCCAAGATCCTTGAAATATTATATAGTTGGTCACTATATTAAACTGAAATATGTCCTCTTGCCATAGGTCACATTGAAGGCACTTGGGGAGATATTTGAGGCTGCATGGGATATTATAGGTTGGCTTGATGATAAAAATAGATAGTCAACAAGGCCGCCGCCACCAAGGGCTACACAGTCGATAAGGCAGCCGACAGTAAAGATTATACGGTTGAGAAGGCGGCTGCTGCTAAGGACTCCTCTGTGTAGAAAGCTATCGAAGGGAAAGATGCGACTGCGGAGACTATTGGACACTTAAAAGGTGCGACTGC
Organism: Chrysanthemum seticuspe; assembly: GCA_019973895.1. NCBI lineage: Eukaryota > Viridiplantae > Streptophyta > Magnoliopsida > Asterales > Asteraceae > Chrysanthemum > Chrysanthemum seticuspe. Next base: position 112,959,060 of record BPTQ01000008.1, on the reverse strand, counting down.
CACAAAGGTTAGTCGAATGTGATCATATAACATTTTTTCTTTCGTTTTGGTGTTCGTTAATAAGGTATATGTATGAATATATATGAATAAGGCCTTCTGAATAAATATGAATGTTTGATGTGGTGTAAATGCGGTCGTGGGCATTTTAGGTATTTCAGTAGTTGAACAAACTTGGGATTAGCTGTTGCGGAATCCTTGGCATTAGCTGTTGTTTTATACGGTGTTTTAAGAAACCATTTGAAGTTTGGATACGGTAAGTTCAGTAAAGAGTTTAAGGACTCATTGCATTCTGAAAACGCAAATAAGTTGCCCTTCTTTGTATTCTGAAACCTGCTTTCCTTACTTATTGTCTGAATATACTAAAGATCTTTTTTTCATAAGTGGTTTGAGTTTGAACTAAAGGTGTGTCAGCTTTATCGGCTTCAATCTCATATGTGGTGTCTTAATTCAGTATATCTTTTGTTACAGGTGTATTGTTAGATGATTGTTTAGTTCCCGAAGACCTCACTGCATTCACAAGTAGTAAGATTACCTGGACGGTATGGATTCAGTGATGACAAAATGAGGCAAGAGGTAAGAAACATTTTAGAATACTTCAAAATAAAGCTTGAAAATTGGTTAGACCTTTCATATTTTATGTTAAACAAATTTCGACCTTAATTTGAATGCGGTCTATTGGTTAACTTTGTGATTGAATTTGGTTTTAATTTAGTGTATAGGAGTAATATATAAATAAGCAGCTAATTGTTGTTATAAAAGGGTAATTTTTTCAGGTTTTCTGTTTTGCAATAAAAAGGTCATTTTCCCATCGAAAACTAGCAGAACCACCTGCACTTGGGTCACCTCTCAAATACACTTAATGATGCACTATTATATGTCAACAAAGAGTTGAAACCCCTAGCACAAACCTGCCAGAAGTTAGTGTTACCCATTTGCGGTTTATTTACTCATTTGATGCTACAGTTCCCATGAACCAGCTTATACGTGATGAATCCTCTATTTCAAAAGCCATTTTAAATCTCATTCTAGCGCACTACTTATTATTCAGCGAAGCAGTCAAAGTTTGAAGCCTTAATACAAAAATACGGAGTGGATGCACATGGGTAATAAGCATTCTAAAATAAGGGATGTCGCTTCGATAACGTCTTCAGGCCTCACTTTTCCCCTTCCACCATAATCAATATTCATATTCCTATTACTACCACTTCTCATCAACTTATTCTCATTTTCACGCAAGTAGGAAGGAAATGCCCCATAGAACGAAACAGTGTTCTTAGGATAGGAATTCAAACCAGGCAGAAATTCAGGACCATTGACGCCTCCTATCTTAGCCCGTCTAATCCCAACACAAATCTCCCCATTCTCGGTTCTCAAAAATACGATAGAATCGCCAGCGACTAATTTCTTTTGGTTTACAAAACTACTCCACCCAGTCATCAAAAGATGCGTCCTCCTAAAAATATGCCTAAACTTCCAAATCTCACCATAAATGTCCTTAGCTTCCATAGTCTGAACAGGGGAATCAACAGCGTAATCCAAATGTGGAAATATAGTCTCGGCACAATACCTAGGCACACTGAACTCCCCGCCATTATTCGCGTTAGACCGAGTCAACATTTTAGCAAACGACAACAACTTATCTAAAATCCCATCCCCATTACCCATCCCACCCGTTACCCCATCATCAACCTCACCATCCCCATTTCACAACATGGTTCATGGGAACTGTACGCGGCATAATCTTTGGCTTTACGCGACATTATTACTGGTTTATGAGTTAAAAGTGATTTATATAATTCAAGTTTGGGATTGCTGAAAAAACTGTTTATCATGCTGCTACTGTGTTTTGACACTATAAATAAGAAATTTTGAGGGTGTTGGAGATTGCTTATTAAATTTTGTAATCTGATTATTTGTTTAGCTAAATTAGTAGTTTTGAATAAGTTGTTTTTAAGTCAAAAAACAATAAGCAATTCCCATAAGCAACCCAAACACCCCTTAATATTGAAATGATTGTAATCAGATTGCAAGCCAATCACCCATATGGTCTATGCATCATATGGTTGAATATTAATATGGTTAAACAAACGTAAGTAGCTGATGATGTGTTTCATATTTTAGGCTCCAAAAATAAATTGTTATGTTTTTTATTGCTCAGAGATGTAAGTGAATCATATAAGATTATAAGCATCTTATTCGGCTTTATTAGTTTTTGTTTCTTTATATGGGTTTAGCATATGGTGCTTATACATAACTATTTCCAATGTTTTTTTGAACATTTTCATATCCGTCTTTTCTTCTGGTGTAGATCATGCTAAGAAGCTTGCTCCTGATTGGAAGAAGGTTGCAAACAACTTGCATGGGAAGGTGAAGTATGGTCATGTGAACTTTGATGATGAGAAGGTATTTTCAAATTTGGATTCTTATAGTTCAACTGATATAATTTTATATCCTCGCCACCAATATCTGTTATTGCACCAAGATATTGCTTTATCTGATGTAGGATTCCGACCAAGCCATTTAATTCACTATATAGCAAAGAAGCAGGACATCAATTATCAAAAGTTGTGATTTTGTTTCATGACCGTTTTTAAAACTCACCAAAAGCAACTTAGGAACATGTACTAGGTACTCTTATAAAGAAGTCTTATATGGGACGTGATATTAAGAATCATATGCGAAATGTGTAGGTGGTTGAATGTTGCGTAATTTGGTCATTTAGAAAAAGGGTGGTAAATATAAAAAGGATTTCAAAGGGCAGACTTGCTTTTTTTGGATACGTAATATAGTAGTATGATTTTTTATGTATACTAATATGCTTTTTACACTACTGAAGTTTTTTTTAAAGGTGGCAAAATGGAAGGGTTGGTTGGGTTGGGTTGGGTAACAGGTCAAATTGGGTGATGTGGTGGCTGAAAGTGGTGACCTGGTGATGGGTCAAAACCGGGTAAGAAAGATGGTTGAATATGGATGTGAATAGGAGACTAAGTTGCATATAAGATGATGCATGTAATGAATAGCAGTCTAGCACATATTTTAGCTATTTTTTTAATGCAAAAACTAGATAGTTGATAACAAAGGGAAAGATTTTGATACAGTGAAATGTCTATAAAAGATGTCTAACCAAGAGGGAAGTGACATGTCTGATGAAGGACTCCCACAAGGAATTCATATTTGCTTATGAGGAGCAGCAGGAGAGTGGGGAGTTTGTTATTCATTGGTATGAACTAGATAGGCTCAAAGAACTTGAGAAGAAATATGAGGTCATGCTTTTGTATATGTTGAGGCTGATGTTGGTATTGATATTGATATTTGATGTTAATACGATGTTTAGAGTGCTTTTGCGGTGCCACAAGATGATGAAAAAGAATGCAAGGGAAAAGGAGAAAACGTTGATCATGCTGATGAAAATGGTTGTACGATTTGAGCCACGAGGTCAAATAACTTTCGGGTATTTGTGATTTTTTGTATTCAAAGAGAACAACTACTGGTTGCTTTGATAGCACTTGATGGTTAGATAGCCATACATGTTCTTCGTAGTGTTTGGGTTTTGTTACTGTTATAATTTGCAGTGTTTGTTTGTTTGTTTGTGTTTACATTATTGGTTTAAAAAAATCCATGAATAAAGTAAACTAAAGGTCCTCTAAATAACACAAGTTTCTTTTACCAATGTAATAAAACAATGACTAAGAGAACTGCTCATCCTAGCATTGTGCTATCCTAGACATCAAAGGGGTATTTTTCTATTGAGAACTAAAATTGGTAAATGTTATTTACATATTTCCGCAACCCAGACCATGTCACCAAAAGGCATAACGTTGTATATGGACAAACACAAGACAGATATACACGATAAGTCTACAAGGTTACGTGTATGTTTTAACGTGATTTGAAGGACATAAAAGGTGCATTACTTACTCATTTGGCTGGCGAAACATTCACTATGATCTCCAAGTCTTCCGGATCTTTATTCTCACCAAAAAATACATTATTGAAAATAACCTATTTGTTTTTTAATACATAAAAATACATTCTTAAAAATATTAGTAAAAACCCCGTGCGTGCACGGGTATTATAACTAGTTATTTATAATGGTAAAACCCACAAACCGGGTTTGGGCCTAATTATCTACTAATACTCCCCCGCAGTTGTGGGTTTTATATATGACACGAAAATTCATGCATGTTAAGATAATTAAATAAACTCGATCTGTGTAAAAATATCACACATTTTCTATAACAGTTTAGCTCTTTTTACATGAATCTATACTAACGGAAACTATTGTATATTTGTATATATGATGATCAACTATATGATTATTTCTTGATCACCACGCCCCCTTCGATGTTTAGTGTTTTCACTTTGAATCTCTCAAGTTTACGTGAGAACTTTGCTATCGATCCACCTATCTCATCTGTTTCCATAAAATCATCTTTTAATTCTCTACTTTTGGTCTCTTGTTGATCATATAAATCATCTTCACAAATATCGTCTTGTGAACTCACCGGATATCTATCTATAAACTCAGAAATCACTTTTACTTGAGTATCTTTAAGCTTTTTTACTAGAAACTTTTCTATGTCACTTTCTTTTTCAAGCTCTGAGAAGATTTTACGAAGCAATATACCCTTGTGTTCGTTATCAACACTCTCCAAACACTCAAAAAGGATCCTAGTTAGCTCATTAAACACTTCATCTTCATGTGCATCTTGTTGTTGTTGTTGGTATGAAGTTGATGTTGATGGTTCGTTATCTTGAAGAACGATTGGCTCTAACGGTTCTATGACTGATGCTGAATATTTGAATGACGTTAGCTCTGAAAACGAATAGGGTCTTGTGGGTTGAGGAAAATTATGAAACTCCATTGAAGATCGAGTTTTATTAAGTTCTGTTATAGTGAAGATGGTCATATATACTCATATAGCTAATTGGTTATATATACTTGTAAAAGTTTTACGTCAACTAGAGTGTCCTTTTACCAAGTTTGTTATTGAATATCTCATAAGTGAAGATTCATAGAAATATCGTACGTAGAAGATCATAAGTATTCAGGAATATTTGAATTGGTTCAAAACATACGAACACGTAAAGTTGTTGACAAGTTATTCACTCAAACTTAGACAACACATTTGTTTGACTTTGACCTTTTCATTAGTTTGGAATTTGGAATGATAAATAATATATATGAACCTAAACTTAGACCAAATTGTAGGTCTAAAAATAAGTGTCAGCATTCTGATGTGTTGTAAAATAAGTGAGTCTTTGTCTGTAACCATCAAGATACTGACATTTATTTTTAGGCCTACAATTAAACCTAACTACCTAAGTTTAGGTCTATATATCATTTCTCATTTGAAATAATAGTACTTTGATCAAGTAAAGAGATTCAAGTAGTCAAACTGTATCTTTATGCTGCCAAATGATCTCAAGTAATTACATAATTTATGAATAGTAATAGTCGTACATACTTTTTTGTTCGACAATATGCACCATGCATGTAAGTGGTCAACTAGGCAGTGGCGCAGTGCGTACCTATAGCTTGTATTTGACAATCACGCACTACAAAAAACTAGTTAAATTTTTCACATTTTAAAAGACAATTGGCCACGGTTAAAAATATGTAAAATTATTGATTTCACACTTTCTCATGTGCGATAATAATTGGTGTGACAAATTTTTCTACATATATAAGTGTAGAGATATTATCCAAATTTCTATAGTTAAAAGTGTGGAAATTTTTTTTGAATGTCCACACCTAAAAGTGTGGCAAAATTGCAAAAAATATTTATAATAAAAAGTGTGGAAACATTTGTTACACATATAAGTGTAGCTTTATTATAATTGTATACACTTATATATGTGGATTACTTTTTAAAATATTTGTGACACATATTAGTGTAGCAAAATTATTATCCATATAAAAAAATGTCCACACTTCAGCATACCGTAGCAAAATAAGTGTGGAGAATAGAGATATTTTTTGTAGTGACGACAACAACCCGCTGTACGATATGCACAACATTAGATCGTTGGTCATTCATTGAGTACAAATAGCAACCTTCAACTCAACCGGTTGAAGAACATAAAAGGAATAAGAAAAAAACACACACGGCTACAATATAAACACACGTTATACCCTTGAACACCCCTTTATTAATACCGAATAAACTTACAATTCGAGTAAAAAGAATGTGTTAGTTCCTTAATCAATGTCAATTTCAGAAACAAAATATAAAACAGGTTAACAAACAACACAAGGATTTAACTTTTGAACGTACGTATAACTCTTTATTGATATGAATCAAAGAATTACAAAATATTGTGCGGAAAACACTTAATTGAATGACAATGTATAGCAGCTCTCTGATCAGCAAACTTTAAAACAAAGTTTGCAAGTGAACTTATGCGGTCTCTCTGATAGGATCAGCAAACCAATTGTAAGTTCAAGATAGTAAATGCACTTCAATAACTTTTACAATAAATACGTAAAATGGTAGTATTTACTCTCGACCAACATTTTATTTTATACTAAGTACGAGGAAGTCACTTAGTGAGGTTAGGTGAGACGTGTCAACCATCTACTGAAACTAGTACATAAAATATATCTTCCATTTAATATTTCTAATTTTAGAAACCACCAAGTATACTTTAGTGAAACAGTTCTGCCAACTGTTTGGGTCGGTTTGGTCGTTGTTATAATTTAGTTAAAACAAATCTTTTGATTGATTAATTCACAGGTTTTGAATTCAACATTATTCATATACATTGTTTTGACGTCGACTGTTGATTTGTCATTTGTGTTGCATTTAGTACGTTAATTAGTTAATTTAGCCCTCAATTTTATGTTTAGGGCATCCGTTAGAGTGGTATTTTTTTCTTAAGAAAAGGTCTAAAAATTTGTAAATAATAGTGGTCATTCACTTTAACTTTATATGACATGAATTAGTTTTAAGATATGAACTTGTGCATTTAGATTATGATTATGTAAAATGTTTGTAGAGTTTTACAGGGTTTATAGATGGTGGAAACAAAATTTAATTAAAAAAAAAAAGGTTTTTAAATTTGCAGCATGACAAACTATAAATTTTTATAAAAATTTAGCATTGTATTGTAGGTCATCTTCCATAATCTTTGCTAATAGGTTTCTATTGAACACTTTTTAAAGCGTAAACACTGTATTTAATATATAGTTAATACACTTAAATTTTCATTTTTAATCAAAAAAATTCATTTACCTAACATTAATTAAACTAATAATCTACTATAATTGTAGGTGGTGTTTAATTTAATACACTCAAATTTTCATTTATCTACCGTTTAAAAGGTGACTAGTGGACACTCATTAAAGAGCACGGTACAGGTGACGGATACCCGCCATTCACCAAAAAACACCAATGGCGCCTTCGTAGTTCACCGTCAACGACGCATTGGTTCGTTGTTTGTTCCTTCGTTGCTCCACCAACGGACCGTTGTTTGTGTTTTTTTTTTTTTCAATTTCCGAACGTTATAAAACGGGAGAAAATAGGCAACAGCTAAAAAAAATAAAACCCTCTTTTTCACTTAAAAACACCCACTTTTAATTAACATTTTTCAAACATTCAAACCAATTCACAATTTAACCACACTTTTACATACAATGCAATTTTATCTTCCAAAAATGTCACAACAAAACAATGATTGGCTCCTTAATAATATATTCTCCGTCTTCTTCTTCCGCTAATTTTACTTCTCCTTAATCGCTACACCATCATCCACCCGTTCTATTTTTTCTTTCCAACACGCAAAACCCGATACCATCATTTGCACAATATGCAAACCCAAACCAATCATTCTCACAGTATGCTTCCCCATATCTATATTTCTCACAACCCGCTTTCATACCACAAAACCCGCTACAAATGAACCAAGATAATTTCAACCATATCGCTTTACTCCAACTTCAACAACAACACTCATTTCACAACTTCAACGAAATGGCTCTCGGTAGTTCTTCACAACAACACAACTGATGCCACCACCACAAACTTTACACGACTAGCCACCACACTCACCAATCCACTCACCATCATAAGCTTCACAAACCAAGTCGTCTTTCGTCAGAAAAAGAAAAGGAAAAGAAAAAATTCGGGTCCATAGAAAATTAACGTCATATACCCATTGGCTACTGGCGTAATAAAAACTTTTAGCCAAAACTTTCGTACAAATATCTGAGGACCCAAGACTTGCCGTGGACCAAAATTCAAATTGTTTTGGTAAAAAGTTCATAGTGCATACAACCGCAATGCATCCTTCGAATGTACCAAGGATATGATCACATGAAAGTGGAAAACGTTGACACGTGATTGAAACAAGTTCGCTGGGATTGTCGACCAACATAAACGAATGAGTGGTGCGAACGATTTCGTTTGACTAAATCGTTGTTATACGAAATTCCAAGAAATTTGGGGTTTTGCGTTTGTCCACTAGGAAGCATGGGATGTCTTGAAATATCACCACAAATGGCGTGGTACCAAAGATGTTGTTCCTGGAAGACGTGTTCGTACGGTTGATGATGTTGAAGAACCGAACGAGCTATTTTGAGATGATACAATACCAGGTCCTCCCGGTAAGCCAAGGCCTTCCAAGAGTAAAAAATTAGACTTTACACGTTCGGCGAGATCTTCGTCAAGTAGAGAAGTTTTCAAGGAAATGGTCCAGGAAGAGTTGCGACAAGAATATGCTAAAAAAGATGATTTTATCGCGACTCAAAAGAAATTCGAGGAATTGAAGTTTCTTAGTTTTAAGACTGACGAGATGAATCCGAAAGATGCAGCTAATATCGAAAAAATCAAAGACGAAATCCGAGCAAGACATTTTGGCTCAAGTTCGTAATTTTTTTTATTTGTCGTATCGTAGTTTTTACTACCTCCGTCCCAAATTATAAGTCCAGTTTGACTTTTTGACTCAAACTTTGACTTTAAATATTTTTGTTTGTATTATATAATACTTGATGCAAAATATATGAATGGATTGTGTTTTAAATGTATTTTCATTTGGTATAATTTTCATCAAGTGTTATATAATAAAAACGAAAATATTTAAGGTCAAAATTCGAGTCAAAAAGTCAAACTGGACTTAAATTTTGGGACGGAGGGAGCAATATTTTTCGTATTGTGTATATTGGTAAATAATTATACGTGCGTATTTATTTTCTAGTGTAACCCTTGAAGCAACACTTTAAAGGTTTAATTTGTAGTTCTTGTGAGAAGATTGGTTAGAAACGAAAAATAATACAAGTTTGAGGATTATAAAATATTTAAAGTTTTAATCAATGGTATATTAGTAATTGTACTTTACTATTTTTTAAGTTTTTAAGTTTTACAAAAAAGTGATGTTCTCTTTATATATATAGTAAAGAAGTAGAGATGATGAAATACATGACGCTCGAAATCTTTTCAAAACTACCATTCCAAACATTGTTGGCGGCGTGACAACATTTATGATCATTAGCTTGCCACTATTCATTCAGGAGGAGGAGGAGGAGGGAGAAGAAGAAGAAGAGGAGGAGGAAGAAAGGGTATATTGCTTATGTTTTTACAAAGGTTTTGGATGTTGGAACCAAGCGATGATATGTCAATAAGAGACACGTACAAGAGAAGGAAGGTATGTATAAACTATTATTCGCTCTAACACGCTTATATGCATTCAAGATGATTATGGTAGGAGCTGCACAACATATTCGATTTGTATGTGTGAAATACAAGATTAAACCATAAGATTCAGTGTGTAGTGTATATAAATCCTAAACTATGCAACAAGCTTTTAGAGGCAATCTATTAGACCGTTACATGCACTAAAACGATAGTCTATTATACGTACATATCTCCCCGAATGATTTATATTATTTTCTATAGCTAAATATAAGGAATAGTTGTAACTTGTAACATCTATTATATATAATAAAACTAGCTTATAGACCCGTGAAATCACGGGATAATTTAAAGTTATTATTTATTAAGGAGTTACGTTTGTGATAAAGTAAGAAACAACAACGAACGTAAACATGTTGCATTATTTTTTTAAGGGAATAATTAGCAATAAGTAAGTGATTCGATAAACAATTGAGTTTGCAACTATTAAAATAATAAACGCCCATGCATCGTCTTCTCTAACTGGTAGATAGTCTTGAAGAACAAATGTATGTAGTCAACGTCAAACACTTGAGTAGTCCATTTTATTTCATAAACACCAAAAAAAGTCAAACTAAAAAAAAAAATATTGATAAGAGCATATGTAAAATTAAAAATGGTATAAAGCATGTCATTTATATAATTGTACATACTTTTTGAACATTGATAATACACATAAAGTACTTATTTGTAGACAACTGTTGAACATTGATAATACACATTAAAGTACTCATTTGTAGACAACGTTTGTAGTACTTTTTGAGATATTATCAGCGTCATAACAAAAGACAACCTTAACATTTTTTACTTTTGTAATACTTTTCTAGATATTTCGACTTGACCCGTGCTAATAAACGTGTGAGGAAAATATTCTTAAAGTTTTCCTAAACACTTGATACATTAGTTATGTTGCATAAGTAATATTTTTATTATAATATTAATCTAAATCTTTGAATAACAAAGATTTAGTTAACAACATGACTTCTTAATAATAAAAGTATCAAATGAAAACTAAAATCGTGCATGTGATATGTTACACAAGCATTTCAGATATAAATTACAATAATGTAATGTTAATCATGAATACATTACCTGACACACGTTGTAATAAACTGAATAAATGAGGTAAAAGGTTTTGGTAATTTATCTTCATACAATGAATATAAGTGATTATCAAGAACCGCAAATATTTTGCCGTTCCATAGCTACCCCACCTCAAGCTACTGGACACACAAGACCTTTCTTTGACACGCTCAAAGGCTTGTTGAGAAATCACATTTCCCATAACATGTCAAGGTGGTAGAGCCTTGGCTACTCCATGACCATCAGTGTTCTCCAAATCCATCTCTACTTCCTGTCTATAGTCAATGATATGAGAATTTATAATACAATTCACAAACATAGTACATATTTTTTTTCTTAGCAAATAATCAATCATGTATTTTCCAACTTCCAATGATGCTAATATATGTGATAGATAGATGTAAATAAAAGACTACAATATTAGTCTAAAAGCAAAAGAGTTTTGATATAGCCTCCTACTAAATCCTCTTACAAATCTTCCTATACACACAACAATATTAAATAATTTTTCCTACTCATTCTCTCTGTATCAAAACCGTCAATTCTGCCACTTGGTAGGATCCTGTGAGTAGGAAGTTTTGTAAGAATATTTTATAGGAGGCTTTAGCATTTTTGAAAGCAAGATCATAAAACTCAAAGGCGACATGATTCCCCCAAGAAAGTAATATACTTCCACAAACATCAAATGTGGTGATAAAGTCAAAGAAGTAAAATAAATATAAAGTGAAAAGATTATTTATATAAATTGTAAATCATCACAAAAGTAATAAGCTTGCCGTATACATGAAATGTTAAATGTAAGTTTTTTCGAATTCGATTATTCGAGGTATGATTTTAAGTGCACATATTTAACCAAACATACTTTAATAGAGCATTCGCTCTCGAGATGAGATATAGGAATGAAATAAAAACCATCAAACATCAACATATTGGACTTGTTTCACGTCAAGCTTTATTTAGGTGATACATGCAGTTCATATGTGGGTAAGTATACACATACAGTAACAAAAAATATAGCCAATACACACATCTTACATACACATACTTGTTGATACAAAGACATGAATCCAGGATATTAGACAAAATTCATAAGTCAATTAGTTTGAAAATAGACCTTGGCTTTGATTCTGATAACCATTTTTGAAATACATGAAAATTTTGATACAACCTCAACCAAAGCATGTGGTTGTAAGTTAACGGATCACCACCACCCCTGTGCATTAGCAAGTAATAACCTAAGTCAGACAATTAGATACATGTACTTTTCATTGAATATTCTCACCATAACTCAATTGTTGTGCACATATATATCACACAAGTCACACAAAGATATATAGAACACAAAGAACTGGTGCAGTCTTCCTTACTTGAAAGTAATGCGAACAAAATGCTACTTGGCTGGAATATGTCACCCTCTAACATCATGCTTAGACCACTGACTTGTCCATTGAAAGCGCACCATGTGAAACATACACAAAAATATTCTGGAATCAAGAACAAAAAAATTAAGTGACAACCAAAAATTGAAAACAATTCGCATACTCAGAAAGTTTAAACAATTGAGAGAAGAAAAAAAAACATGTGATGATGTGGAAGCATACTCATCCCATTAGAAAGTAAATGGGTTGAATTCGTCATTCAAGTGTAAGGATTTTAAAAAAGAAGTTATAAATTACATTCCCGATTTGGTAAAGCCGTCTATAAGAAACAATGTGTCTCAACAATAACCAAAGTCTCCCAAGCCTCTACATCTTTGCAAGTTAATTAAAAAATGATAAAAATATCATAAAGAATTCATTTAAGCAAATAATTGGACAAACATTTATTTGTGTCCCATATATTTAACGACCAAAAACATGACTATAGGATATATAACTTTACCGATATCAATAATGGAATTTAGTTGTAGCCTAGCAACTCGAAACAGTAGCCCACGAGCCCAACATATGTGTACCAAATCCGATCACCACAAACCAAGTAGTAAACAAACACATTGTCAAGTCAAAGATTAGCTATCCTTCAGTTTATTGTACCTCATTTTCTACAGCTATAGCAAATAAATGGGATACATAATCAAAAGAGTAGCGGAAACATATGCATGTGTACCAAATCCGATCACCACAAACCAAGTAGCAAACACACAGTTTCATTGAGTTATATACAATAAAGGGGTCAAATAGGGGTAAGAATCCTATGAGAACTTCATAAAGACAAAGAGAAAATGATCACATATAATGTTAGACTTATTTCAAAACTAAAAGGGAAGTATCCCACCAGTAGCTTACTTTACAGTTTATGCAAGTGCTTATTGTGTCTCATAAACATCACTCTCATACCTTTAATTTTAGCAGAAAGAGTCACTGTACAAGCTCTACATTTGCTGGCAGACCATCACTGTCGTGAGACGATTCACCTGAATTTTAGACTATCCATATATGCGTACCATGATAGTGTCTAACATGTTGATTAAAAAGCACAATGAGCCATGATAAGCTACTTGCCTACTCAATAGTTACGTAGTAATGCTAATGATAAGCATAAGTGCTTTAACTGATGAGAAATGGGCCAAAATATATAAAGATATCCACACACCATGGATGTAATCAAATCATGTTTCATAACAATTCGCTTTACTTGAACCAAATTTGACATACCCCAAATGTACTTAGTTTAAGATTTTCTTTTTTATTATGTACTCTAACCCCATATTAGTAATAAGATTATATATTGTGATATCTCTTACAATGATGGAACCATATTGCTCACCCATGGTCTTAACAATGAGAGATTATGTAATCTAAATTCAAACTCTCTTTAACAATGTTTTATGTTACCATGGATATTTATTTAATGATACATGCATTGATGATAAGATAATTCCAAAAAAAACCATCTTAATCTCATTGGCTCCCTTTTTTGAGCTTCGTGTTACTACATGAAAAAATCAGTGACAAGCTAATCTATATAAATCATTTAAAATTACACCATTTGTAGATGAAATATTTTCATAGTAACAGCCTATAAGATCAGAAAAACCCTTGCACATCAATTTCTTGACTATATATAAATCAAGACATCACTACAAATTTCTCACTCTCGACAATTTCTTGGGTCACATTTTCTAAGATCTTACTATAGTGAATATTCTAAGGTTGACTGTGGGCCAAATTTAATATCAGTAACCTTGTTTGATATTACGATAAATACTATGTGAAAACTAATAAGTAGATTCTTTGTGAAAAGTCAATATCATTAACCATGTTTAATGTTCGAACAATAGCAAACCGAGGTATTGGCTTAGTAGAACTTGAGCTATAGGATATTGATCATAGTGGGGGTTTCAAAAATACTCTCGGCTCTATGGTGGAGACAACCTTCCAAATAGTCATAAAATGGATGGTCGAGTTTTGATGTTCATGCTTTACTCCCTAATAACCTGAACAACGTGTTAATTTTGTAAGTGTTTGGGTAATTCAAATCTTTCCCCAGAAGCAACAAAGCTACATTTGCAAATAAAAAACCGAATTTCATGAAAAGTAACATCGCAAAAAATAGAAGTACCTGGCAAAAATAGAAGTACCTGGCGGTGTAACGTATCATCAAGCATTTAACCCAAAGGTGAACAGTACCCTTTTGTCAATCTGATAACTAATTTGCTTACAACTAACCAATCTTTTTTTCATACCTGCAAAATGGAAGAGTTTTGTATGCATGAGTTCTCTCAAAAATATTTAAAACAAAAATGTTATATTTCAATATTCTCACTTAAAAGTGAAAATTGTGCATTTGCACCCACGTTTCCTATACTACCAACATAAATATAACCATCAAAGTTTACGATTCTCGCTTGTTTCGGCCCAATTTTAAAAACCATAATTACATAAAAATATATGTAAACAGTTTTATAAGCATATATATCAAAATGGTTATTGTAATTTAAACCAAATGAATACAATTAGACATATGAATCAAAGGTAAATGCCTATTGTATTGTTTTTATACTCGTACCTTTCAAGGTTTTTTGAATTGTAGTACCGTGTTTAACAAAAAACATTAAGAGCAACTTATGCATAGAAAAAAATCATTAAGTTTTTTGAATTGTAGTACCGTGTTTAACTAAACAGAATCATCTCAAAATTAACGTGAACCTCTTTTCTTTTTTTTGAACTTCATATTCATATATACCATTTCGTCGACACCATATGTACGAAAAAAAATAGTATGGATTAACAAAAGCATTTTAACCTGCACCTTCACGTAATTAAAAAACTTTAGCAAACACGTATCAGACACTATTCATTCAGGAGGAGGAGGAGGAAGAAGAAGGAGAAGAAGAAGAAGAAGAGGAGGAAGAAAGGGTATATTGCTTATGTTTTTACAAAGGTTTTGGATGTTGGAACCAAGCGATGATATGTCAATAAGAGACACGTACAAGAGAAGGAAGGTATGTATAAACTATTATTCGCTCTAACACGCTTATATGCATTCAAGATGATTATGGTAGGAGCTGCACAACATATTCGATTTGTATGTGTGAAATACAAGATTAAACCATAAGATACAGTGTGTAGTGTATATAAATCCTAAACTATGCAACAAGCTTTTAGAGGCAATCTATTAGACCGTTACATGCACTAAAACGATAGTCTATTATACGTACATATCTCCCCGAATGATTTATATTATTTTCTATAGCTAAATATAAGGAATAGTTGTAACTTGTAACATCTATTATATATAATAAAACTAGCTTATAGACCCGTGAAATCACGGGATAATTTAAAGTTATTATTTATTAAGGAGTTACGTTTGTGATAAAGTAAGAAACAACAACGAACGTAAACATGTTGCATTATTTTTTTAAGGGAATAATTAACATATA